>CADEBD010000390.1:519983-612544 GCA_902825455.1 Arctia plantaginis | reverse complement strand
TTTTTTTTTGGGTTTTTTTTTTTTAAAAAACCCCGGTTTATTTTCCCTTTTTTTTTTTTTGGTTAACTAAAAATTTTAAAAATTTTTGAAAATTTTTTTTTTGGGAAAAAAAGGTTTTTGTTTTTAAAATTTAAAAGTTGTATTGCCGCGGAGTTGTGGGAAAAAAAATTAATTTTTATCTTTTTAAATAAAATACATTTTTTTCATTATATTACTCATATATACAAACAAAAGAAAAGAGGTAAACCGAGAGAAAATGGCTTGTTTAAAAATAGTTAAAAAAGGGTAAAAATGGTTCAAAAAAAGAAAAGGACGACAACGGGGAAAAATGGAGGGGGCCCTTTCCGTTGAAAAATAAAATCTCATATTGAATAACATAAATTTTTTTTGAAATTGAAGTCATTTAAAAATTTAGAACTACGAAAATAATAAAACCTTAATTTTATTTATTGTGAAACTTTTTAAATGACGCTTTTTATCATACCACTGTTATATGTATAAAAATCTTGGAATTTTTTTTTAATTCAGTATGCATTTAAATATGTATTTTTAATTCCTGTATATTTTTTTTTTGTTTTGTTTTTTTCATTAGGGAAAATAAAGGCTTAATAAAAAAATTTTTATTCATAATAGGTCTTTACCTATGAAACGGCAATTTCATAGGAAAAGACCATTTTACTTAATTAAAAAAGTAACGGTTCTTCTTACGTTTTTTTTACAAACGAGTTCTATTTGATTTTTTTGAATTTTTCTTTAAAAAAAAAAGTGCGGTTCTCATTTTTTTAAATTATTTTTTTTTAGGACAAAGGATATAAATTTAAAACTTCCCATTACTCTAATTTCAAATTTAATTCTAGTAATTGTATTAATATAAAAATACAATTTTACAGAAGTATAAATTTGTTTCGTCTATAAAGATCTTAAATAAATAACTAATGACAAAAAAAAAACAATTCAAAATTGCTCGGAAATCTAGCTTTTGCAAATCAACTCCTATCTACTTTTTTAAAACTAATTCTTTATCGTTTTTTCTGAAAAGTCCCATGATAAATTTCAAAATAAAAACAAAATACAAAAAAAATTATTTAATAATGACCCCTTTTAATAAAACTTGAATAAATTGTTAAAAAAATAATCAATCATAAAACTATCTTTTGACCGCTGGCATAAAATACCCACAGACAAAATAAAATTTACAATGCGTTAATTTTAAAAATTTTCTGAGTAGTTTTTTATTCGTTATTTTAAATAGGCAAAAAAAAGATAATGAGCTAAAAAAATTTTATTTTAAAAAAACTTTATTACGAAAATCTTTTAAAATTGCATTTACTTTAAAAAAATGTTTGTGAACAGATAATATTTTCAATTTCAAAATTAAATATAAAACAATTAACGTTGATAATTTATATTTTATTTATAACTTTGGTAAGGAAAAAATTAAAAAGACTTGGACAATTTTTCGCACAATTCAGTGGTTACTTTTCTGTAGCTACTTGGAGAACCACGGTCATTTTTCAGTATACTGGTTTTTTAAAATCAAAACAACCATTCAAAAGCTTGGTCTAATTTCAAAAAAAACACAATTCCTGTAGAAAATTTAAAATGACAAAAATTCTGGGAATTAAACTTGATTCCCCCCTTTTCCGTTGCCCTGCCCGGTTTGAAACGTGTCATTTTTAATTTTTGATAATATTAACGTCCATTTTTTTTCCCAGGCTTCCTCAAGATATCATCAGCCTACCAAAAAGGATCCCCAACACCCGGGGACATAAAAGGGTGGCGGAAAGGGAAAGGTGAGTGTCTAGTTAGCTTGCGTTTTTTGTATAAATTATGCTGTGCGACTAAACAATTTTTTTTTTAGAATTTGCGAACTATTACGCCCTTTTTACGGCTTCGCGCGTTTCTTTATCACAAAAACAAGCAGCCTAAAGATAAATTTTATCCTTTTTTTAAATCAAAACACCCTCCTTTCATCCCCTGGGGGTCGTAAGAGCCGCTCAGGGGCAAACACCAAGGCAACGCACTGCAAATAGAAAGGGAACTTGACACAACCTATACCAACCCCCGGGGGAGCGTGGTTTTATAGGCCAAAACTCCTTTCTAAGGAGAGGGCCCATTCCAGCAGTGGACTTTAAAGGGTGTTGATGATGTCTAAGGCTAAAATTGTGGAAGGAGCAATCAGTAGATATACCCAAAACGATATTACTGATGCAATAGTACAAAAAGTTTTTACCTCTTTTGAATTATCTCCCTTCCATATTATAACTCGTATTTTTCGTTTTCATGTCCATAAAAAAAAAGGGGGTTTTGAGTTAAATGATTAGGCAAAATTTTAAACTTCTTAAATGGCCAGTGTTTAGATGGGATCTCAAAAATTGCCCCAGTAATTGGTTTTAGAGGTTTGATTTGTAAAAAATTGAAATTTAGCCGTATTACAGTTTAAATTTAAAAGCCGCCCAACCCTTAGTGGGGGAAAAAGCCGGAGGAAAAAAAAATGACTTAAAAATTTTTGCCCCCTAAGTTGATAAAAAACCCAATGGGTGTTACTAACTTTAAATTGCCAAGAGCGGGTTGCTTTGGTGCATTGCATGGTAGGGGGCCCAGGGCCCAAATGCAACAATTTTTTAAAATCATATTTCCGTGTGGTGACGGATTAAAGATTACAGAGTGTCACCCCCCTTTCATCCCTTGGTGTTGTAAGGGGCGACTAAGGGAGCAAAATACGTAGGACAACAGCAGCAGAGAGAAGGAAAACTTGACACAAACCCTATACCAACCGTTTGGCCCCCGGGTGTAGGGAAGCCCAAACCTCCCTTTCTAAGGGGAAAGGCCTATGTCCGCAGGGCTGTAAAGGGCTGTTGATGATGATTGATAACGATTTTCCTGTCTAAATTTCAATTTTCTAGATCTGCACTTATGTAGGCTGTGCGTTTTTTTTATTTTTATTAAGACAAATCCCGTATAGAAAAAATGTTTGTCGCGGGGGTTAATACACTTATTTTTTTGTTTTTTTTTAAATCAATCAAAAAAGGTTTTTTTTAAAATTTGGCGCCCAAAAAATTCATTTGCTTTTGTCCCAGAAGCGAATTGTTTTTTTTTTTCAAATTAAAGCTTATCTTTTAAAATAATAATATAACATAATTTGTAGTTTTTAATTTCATTTTCCCCGTAAAATTTCCAAAACAATTTTAAACTTTTTGAGGGGTACCTTTGCCTAAGCAAAAGTTTTTTTGCATTTTTTTTTTTATGTTTCTAGTTATTAAACTCTTAAATTTAAAAAATAGGTCGACCTACTATTTTCTCTTCTATTTCTCTTCAGATAACGTCTCCGGGCACTTATTTCCCATAAAACTAAAGATTTCCATAAAAGGGAGGATTGCTTAGCTGACCAATTTTTTATCGTTTTTTTTTTTATTTTTTTCAATTAAGAATGGTGGCCACTTTAAAAAAACCCCTATGTCGATCAAAACAAAAAAAAAAACAGTAGTTTGCACTATTTGCTCTGGTGTTCTTAAACTCTAAGCTTGTATTATTTGTATTTATTTATATTACTTTACTTTAACTTTTAAATAAATTACATTTAATCAGGTAGGTAGATTTCATTCGAATATAGTGCAGTATTGTACGTAATTAATGACTGCGGTAACAATTACATATTATGTACAAGATAATTTCTTAGCAAGCATTTATGTACAATAACGAATATTTACAATGCCATCGGTTTCTGTGAACTATTAAATGTAGCAGTTATTTGCTGTACTGTCAGGGGAAAATCGTTTTAGGAAATTTATCCTCTCATTGTACTAATATATAATATAATAATAATATAATATATTCTACCACATACACACAACGCCATCTAGTCCCAAACTAAGCAGAGCTTGTACTATGGGTACTAGACAACTGATATAAATACATATATACTTTTTTTTTGTAAATACATACATATTTTAAATAAAAACACCCAGACCAAATCAAATGTTCATGCACACAAATGTTTGACTTGAGCGGGAATCGAACCCGCGACCTTTGGAATAGCAGTCCGTTACGCAAACCACTACGCCATCCAGTCGTCAAATAAGTGTTTATTTTCATGAAATAAATTAGTTTTACTAGGAAGTCGTTTACAATTTACTATTTTGTATAAACAGATGGCGCTGTAGCGAAAACTTACACGAGAGTATGGTTTCGTTGGGAAGCTGGCATTTAAGCCGAAAACTGACCAAAGTTTTGCCCTGACTGGAGAGTTTAGTCAGCTTATGTGGAATAATTAAGTTACATGGATGGTCACAATATACCGCAAACATTCGATATCGGGCATAATGTTAATACTAATAATTAATACGGATATATAACATATAACGGGAACAATACAACGGGAATGACATGAACATAACAATAATAGACGGAGTGATGATACTAGGTTAAAATAATTAAATACTTTTCTGAAAGTTATTACACGTTTATTTATTGTCCTGTAAAACTCTTTGACTATTCTTCGCAGTCTATTATTATAATAATTACAATAATTATTTAAGCCAGTAACTAATTTACACAATGTTTTACTTGCAATGTTTATTTCTGTATACCAAACTAACAACTTTTGGCCTTTTCTTTAAAAAATACCCTGATCCTACTCTCCATAATTTACCGTTTAGAAATGATGTTTTAATGTAGATATTTATGAAAAAACCTAAACTAATTTCTATTTAGTTAAAATTTTACTGTACCATCTCAGGACAACAAAAAATTGTAGAAATATTTGCAGATATATTGCAAGACCTGTAGATTTTCCACGTTTCATTTTTTCTCAATATTGTTTCAACCTGTTTCGTTCGACTTGACTTACCTTTTTCGGTAGCATTTTGGTCGCGTACTTCAAATTTGTGTTGTGATGTAAAAAAATGTTCTTTTTTTGCAGTTTATATTGCACACGTTGGCTAAACCTTACCAGATAGATCAAAATAATGTACTGCGGTGTTTTACATGTTGATCGATAATATCTACAAAAAAAGTATAAAATAATATATGTCTATCTAATAAGAATTACCCACAGTAACAATTTTTATATTTTACATGTTACAAAAGAATAATCGGTTATTTTACGTAGCTTTTTTTACACAATACGATATTTTTCCTTATCCAATTAAATACGTTAAATACGTTGTACATTTAATTTAGATTAAAATTGTCCCTTTGAAGTATATCATTATATGTATCTCTGATATTGCCTAAGATCTTCAAAATAAACATGTTAGTCAATATCAGAGATTTCAAATGCGGAGGCAGAGCGGACGTCGGACCGTACGTCCGTCCCGGGTGGCAGCAGTCTGCAAGCGGGCGAGCGGCCTATAAACATTGGATATAAAGATAAGATGTACTATAGCATAATCATTATACTAATATAATTAATAACTCCACACACCACATTAATATCTTCATTGCACCCATGCGAAGCCAGAGCGGGTTGTTAGGAACATATAAATATATAATCTCAGAGATATTTGAGAGCGGTAATTAAAAAGCATTTAGTGCCCCTGAGTTTTGCAACAAGTTTTTGAAAAAAAATATACAAAAGACCCGGCTTCCTTAAAATGGATACGTAAAATGTACAAACTGATAACTTTTAATGTTTATATTTGTCATATACCCCATGTCACTCCCATGACACCCCAAACGCCAGAATCCTTCAAACTATTCAGATTACAGACAAAGAAATATACATATAACATACATAACTTGACAAACAACACCGTCCTTCTGGCGGTCGTCGCGTAGAAAATGCGCTGCGATAAAACGAGTCCAAATATTCTGCACATTGTATCACAATCCCTTGATTTATCGTGTATTGGCGTGTATTCACTCATATTGTCATCATACTTGTATGTTTAAGTTAATCTACGTTATTCTGTTCATATCCAGTTTATATTTAACTCGTGAACATAGTAACTGCTGACTGTATCTTGCTCATTATTGAACGGAGTTATTTCTTTTTGACGTTTTTCAGTAGCTCTTACTTGCTTGTGGGACTTGGTGAACAGCATTCCACAGTGAAGGGGTCTCGTGTTCTGTCTCGGTAGATGGCAAAAGCGACCGAGATCTCTCTTTCAAATCCGTTTCCTCATGTTTCGAGGATCGTAGTCAGCATTAGGATTGCATCTGTAGAAAAGGATCTGCTCTTTTTTATGTTATATAAACCAGGTTGCCAGGTGACAAAAGTAGTTGGTACGTTTTTTGGAAAGGTGACACCCACGCCGCCAGCCTTACACCACATGGAAGCTGTTAGCTGTCAGATAGCAGAGAAGCCCCTCCATGTACTGTACCTACTCATGCTTACCAAATTGCCTGAGTATCTACATTACACACGGGGGTCTCTCGTGCCACCGCTCCGTGATTCTTTCTCTACCAGAAGACCGCAGTTCAGGTAATGAAAATAAGCTTACACAATAGCAACCGACAGCCAATTAAAGCAAAAACATCTTTAATTAACCCCACCTGCGGATAGCTTGTGAATGAAGCCCAAACTGGCCATCATTAATAAGGCTTGAGGAAGAAGCGATTGAATACCTCGTTCAAGCACCTTGGATACACTCTTAGCTATGGAATGTATTTGATTTTATCCTTGACGATCCACTCGACTACCAGTGTTCTGGTCCAAGCCCTGGATGGAAAACAATGCTGACATAGAGCCGCGGTAGTACCACACAAATGTGCTGGCCAGCGTTCTACAAATGTTGGATGCTCAGGCCATTTTGAGGCGTAGACTTCCCAGAATTCTCTAAAATTTTGTTCGTGCCTATTGTTCGAACCTTCCAGAGAGCTCATTAACAGGGCGGCACGGGCCTATGAACCATAATGCAGTACGATTAACTACACATATGTTTTATTTTTTGTTTAGTTTTATAAATAAACTGTTCAATAAACTAGAACGTAATAAAATCATCAACATGTTTGTATAAAAACTATAATGAAAATAACATTTAAATTAATAATAATCTTGGCAATACTACAGAGCGTTACTTAGAGCCAAACAAAGTATTGCTTAAACTGAGTACAAAATAACAAATTGTGACAGGAGTCACACGTGAGGCTAAAAACTATTTGAAATCTCTGCATTTTGTAACCACTAACCATAAGTTATAAAATTGGATACTTAAAATATACAAACGGCAATTTTTATATGTTACACGCTTTTTATTAGCTTCCCCTGTATGTTTGTTTGTAACCGACTCCTTTGGGCGTAATTTTGAATGACTTTAAACGGTTCAGAATTCGTTCAAACTTTGTAAATATATCAAGGACAGATGACAATACACTAAAATATACACACAATTTAAAATAAAAAATAATAATAGTTTAAAAAATATAAAAAACACGCAAAAAATTTCTTTTCTATTTTTTTAGTTTGGTTTTCTATAAAAAAAGCGTGTTTTTTTTAAACTATTATTATTATATTTTCATATACCCTGTGTCCACTCTAACTTAAGACGATTCTAACTACCCCAGAATCCTTCAAGCCGTTTAGGTTATAGAGTTAGAGATTCTGCATATTGTAGTCACAATCCCTTGATTTATCGTGTATTCGTGTGTTTTCACTCATATTTATAAGTTAGTCTATATATGATTCCGTTCATATTCCGTTCATATTTGACTTGTGAATGGTAATATTGTTTTCATAGTAACTGCTGACCGTAAACCTTGCTCATTATTGAACTGAATTATTTTCTTGTCGTTTTTTACTAGCTCTTATTCGCTTGTGGAGCTGGGTTTAGAGCATTCCACAGTAAAGGGGTCTCGTGCTCTATCTCGAATCCGTCTCCTCGTGTCTCATGTCTGTTGATCGTGGTCATCATGATGGTTGCATCTGGAGCAGATGAGTTCCTCTTGTTTTGTTGAATATTTCGACTATCTTTAACAGTTTTGCCGGTTTAAATTCAGTTGTTACGTTTTTGGAAAAAAATGCCCCCACCCTGCCAGCCACACACGACATGATACCGTTAGCTTTGAGATAGCAGAGAGACCCTCCGTGCATTGTAACCTCTTATATCGTTCCAAATTTCCTGAGATGTTACAATGCATTGGTGGTTTCTAGTGTGACGTCGAGTAACTTTCTCCGCCATAAGATATATAGCTCAAGTAAAGTAACTGACAACCTGTTAAATCAAAAAAATCCTTAATACCCATATCCGTAATATGCTGCAAAACGAAGCCCAAATGTCCATCAATGTCTATCATTAATATGGCTTCGAGTAAGAAGAGATTAAATAACCCGTTCAAGTACTTTGGCTTTGTATCCAATTGGTGCTCGAACGAGTTATTATATATACAATTACATGCTCGGCGTTGCTATTGGTGCAGAGTTCAGTGCGGGACCAACCACAGAGCTAAACACGTTCACCTGACGATCGAGTCGACGTTAAATAAACTCATACTTGGGCCTCTTGAGCCAAGCCTAGTACCTACACAAATATGTTGGCTAGCATTCGATAATGTTGGATACTATAGCCAACATGTCTCGTAGACGTCCCACGTTTCATTTTTCTTAAAAATTCTTTAAACGTGCTTCGTTCGACTTGACTCAGGATTTTCTCTAACAATATATTTATGCTTATTATTACGAACTTCCCAAGAGTTCATTAACAGGACGGCACGAGACTGTAAACGAGACAAAAACCACACGGTGTTATCACATATAAGTCTATTGCAAGAGATTTGGGTATACCCTAAGGTAAAATCCCCGAGGATCCGGACACCGTGGCCACCATTGGCTTTTACTTCTTTTAGTTTGCCTAATTCTCCTATGGCAAATCGTACCAATGCTCTCTTATTAATAATGTAATGATTTAAAAAAAAACATTGGTTCTAAAGATTTGCGCAGAAATTACTTTAAATTTACTCGTTTCCAATACTTAAGTTAGAAAACGACACCAAAAAAGCCGCAAAAAATTTCCGATATATTTCAAATACATTACTGACAATGTGTTGATTATTATTAGATAATTGTCTTTAACTACAACATAACAATAACAACACAAGAGGCATAACCTATAATAATTAAAGCGATATAGTAAGTGGTGGTATGATACTTATTCTCATTGGAAATTCCTTGTAAAATGTATTATTTTACAAAGGAATAAAGGCTAAAGGCCAAAGAGACAATTGACATAATGGTATAGTTCAAACCAGCTATCACCGACCACCAACGACAGTAATAAGACGAATGCATATTTTGTTATTTACCTACCAACGATTGAGTTCCTTTATTAATTCAGGTCTAAAAGGTATTTTTACATTTCTTTTATGCAAACTGAATACGTAGCTACAATTAGTAAAAAATAATTTTTTTCTGCATACAAAGCATACACAAGATTCGCAAGATTTTTTTCTAGTGAACTTGTAAGGAGATAAGTCATCAACAACCTTCAATAGTCCACTGCTGGACATGGGACTCTTCTTAGAAAGGAGGTTTTGGCCTACTATACCACGCTGGCCAGACAGTTTGGTATAGAGTTTGTGTCAAGTTTTCCTTCTCTTTGCAGTTTTATTGTCCAGCATAGTTGGTCCCTTTGTCGGCTCTTACGACACCCACGGGTTGAATAGGGGTGGTGGCAATCCGTATTCTTAATCCGTCACCCACACGGACAGTAAGTAAGAACAGTATAAGTAAGAATAAATGAAATTTAATAACGGGACCTCTAGTCACTTTTGCGCTGGTTGAAGTCAATCGATTAGCTTATAACTTGTTCTATATTTAGGGTTTTTCTATCACATACAGTGATATCGATTCGTCATAAGTTATTTAAGGTACTTTTCGAGATCCAGACAGGGGAAATATTCAGACAAATTAAATACCCTTCAAATTCAATACAGCGTCGCATTTAGTTTCGACTCACCCTCTCAGTTGGGGGAACCCACCCTAACGGACATGCTCTTAAATACATAAAAGCTTCGTTTCATAGGACCCCTGCTAAAGCCAGGATTAATATCCAATTGCACAATGGTTCTAGACAGGTGGAGTTGACTGACGTTTCCTAATTGAACTACCTACGCTTTTCGAAATAAATTATTGAATTTCATTTCACCAACTTTGCTTTTAAAGGAGGGAAAAAGGGGGCAGAAAAGGGGGAAAACATTCTGCCAACACTGATGTGATGGTTCAGAATATGACAGACGTAAATGCTTATCAAATAATTATTGGTGCAGAGACCAAACTTCACATTTTAACTTAACTTTTTGGTATATTTGCGTGGCTAGTGACAACACTTTTACACGCTTTATATTAGCTTCACTTGTATGTTTGTATGTAACCGACTCCTTTGGGCGTGATTTTGACTGACTTTAAACGGTCAGAATCCGTTCAAACTTTGTAGATATATCGAGGACCGATGACAATACACTAATTTAAAAAAAATACTTTCAATAATTACTATTGACAACAGGCACCCAACGCTTTTTTTCAAATTTATTAAAATTTATTTTCTATTTTTTAGTTTTGTTTTCTATTGTTTTTTTAGTTTTGTAAAACTATTTTTTTTTAATACGGGTGTTATGTTGAGCCCTAATCGTTTAATATCATCATAAAACAGATATGTAGTTTAAATACTGTGATCTTCACCTTGATGACCGTTATCATCACTTTTCATCAATTCGAATGTATTTGCAAAGGGTTTACCCTAGTTTCTTTTAAAACCGATTGCCTATCTGATGCCTGATTCCAATACTTTATAGACGAGTCAAGGACAATAATTAAGATAAAACCAAGGCCTCTAAGATATAAATATCAACATCAATAGTTTGAATCATTTTGACGACCGAATGGCGTAGTGGTTTGTGTTACGGACTGCTATTCCAAAGGTCGTGGGTTCGATTCCCGCTCAAGTCAAACATTTGTGTGCATGAACATTTTAATGTTTGATTTGGTCTGGGTGTTTCTATGTATAATAAGTATGTATTTACAAAAAAAAAGTATGTATGTATTTATATCAGTTGTCTAGTAGTCATGTACAAGCTCTGCTTAGTTTGGGACTAGATGGCGTTGTGTGAATGTGGTACAATATAAAAAAAAACACGTTATAAAATAAAACTTGTAAAGTTGTGTAAAAATACTGAGTTAAAATGCTTGACAGATCTCAAAATCAAAATCTTGATTTCAATAAAATCCCTTTCTCTACCTGAACATAAGTAATTAAACGCATTTTTTAATAGCTTGTTATACATTGAAGCAATAATTAAATAATTGAATAGCTTGTAATGGATTGAAGAATATTTTGACTTTAAAAACTAATGACAAATGTGGCTTTAATAATTATATTTAAAAAAAGAAAAAAAAAAAGTCCTAAAAGGCCGGCAACGCGTTTGTGATTCCTGAGTTGCAGACGTTTATGGGCGGCGATGGTCACTTTCCATCAGGTGACCCGTCTGCTCGTCTGTCCCCACTGACAAAAAAAAAACAAAAATATATACGAGTTCGATTCGATAACTTTTCCTGTTTTCCAAATTTAACTTTAAATAAAAATTGTAAAACAAGCTATCAAAATTGCCCGGGACACTCGATACGATAGTTGGCTAGCAAAGTAATTTTGCATAAAAGGGCACCTCAAAATGATTCGGTTGTTTCATTCGTTATTCGCTGCAATAAATTCATAGTTGTACAAAGAGTTTTTAGTCGATAGGGTTTATTCATTCAAAAAATAACTTAATAGGCGGATACTCGCTTTTTAGTCTATGACAATGAATAGCTCTATGATTAAATCATTATATTTTTTCGATTATGATATGTAATATTTTTGATATATTGCCAGTCTAAGACAAGGGGTTTAATATAAGGGGGCAAGCAGCAGAGGGGTCACCTTATGATAAGCAACTACCGCCGCCCATGGACACCTGCAACTCAAAGTCACAAGTGCGTTGCTGCCCTTGGAGTCTCTCCCGCTCGAGTCAGCGGGAGGGGGGATTTGGGCTCCGGTAACCTCACTCACTTGGTGAAAGGCAACGAAAGAATTGCTTAACACCGGTTTTCTGTGAACCCGTGGTATCACTCCGGTCTAGCCGGCCCGTTTGTGCCGAAGAAATACGGGAACATAGACTATTTAATTTAAAGAATGTCCTTTTAAAAATGAATACGTAGATATTTTATGGATGACTTGTTTCTTACAAAGAAAAAGAAAGTTCTCAAAGTAGGTATTCAAACAATTCAAACTTTCCTTATACTCTTCCCAATAATAAATATTAAACGATTACAGTTTTGTTACAAACTCAAATAAATTTATAAAACTCGGACTTTTTTCGATTTATTTCAAACGATATCAAATTCGGAAGTGTAAGTCTTCTGCTGTGTCACGACTTATATTGATCGCTACCCAAAGTAGTTGTATCTGTGTAGTAAGGAAACGCCATTTCAAAGTATTGTTTAAAGTTGTTAAACCGGCTAGCACGTAACGTGCGCCGACTCCCGTTCGCCCGGACTGGCCGGGCCGCGTCGGTGAGGCTCACGCACATTCCCTGAGTGGCCCTTGCATACGCGTTTTTAGTCTTAACACCGGGTGAACCAGTAAAAATATACACATTAGAAGCGGATGGACAATATTCCACACTCGCGGCACACGACATACTTTTCAAATGCGCTGCATGAAGTTTTACATTATAGATGGATCGATCGTTTTACCTACATACTCTTTTCTCCCCTCGCCAATTTAATCAGGGTATTCTCAGTTTCTCTGGAGCTCGTCTTATATTGGATAGGTTTAGGGTCCGGGGGGCTGGCTACCTCAAACAATCGGAATATTGCTCTAAACAAACATAGATATACGGAATACATAGATACGGAATATTGATCTTAAGTTTAAAATATGTATTTTATAGCATTTTATAAATGGTACAATGGTTTATCGACAAGTCTGGAAATATAAAAAATGTACGAAAGCTGTTAATAGAGTTCAGTAAAATTGAGACTGATCATATGTTAATTTCGAGTTTGGTGACAGTTAAGTTGAAAAAGTTGTTATGCTTTAATGTGTTAGGATGTGGTAAATAAGGGAACGTGGACAAAGTTTTTCACTTTCTTTTCTGTTCGATCTTTTTTCTTAATCTTGTTTTTATCTTTTATTGTCTTTTTACCTTTTAATATTTGATAACTAAACAATGATGTGGTATTAATAATGCAATTGTATCTTTCTGTTAATTAAAAAAACCGGTCAAGTGCGAGTCGAACTCGTTTCTTTCGAACAGATTTTACGTAGAAATTCGCAAGAACTAGCAGGTAAAAACTTCCATTGACCTAGAAGGGGAAATTCCAAAAAATAAAAAAGGTAAAAATTAAGGTATATTTTGGTACTTACAAGTTTTCGCAAAAATCGAAATTTGCCCATATCTTTTTATCGTGTTGACTCAGGACCTTAATTTTTAAACACCTAATAGGGACCATAGACCTCAGTATCTAGTACAAATTTCAACTTGCTCGATCCACCCGTCCCTGAGAAAATCACACAGACAGACAGACGGATCAGAGAGTGATCTTGTAAGGCTGGCTTTTTACCTTTTGAAGTACGAAGCCCTAAAAAGAGGGGCCGTGAGTTTGTTTGCCCTTTCTTTTCTCTCATAAGGCTCAACCGTCTGGAAACGGGCGTTTGTAGATCGGCACAGGCCTTTAATAGATTTACAATACGTATTTTTTTAATTTTTTTTTTTGTGTAAGTATGTAAATGTGAGTACAGTGTAGGCTTGTAATGTTAATTCATATTTTATTATCTTTCTGGTGGTTTTGAGTGTTTCCACGGCCTACCCAAATGTCCTGCTTCGGGTCGTTGATCTTGACCAATATCGGTTAGGCTACACGATGGCTGGAGCCTGTATGCCGTCTGTATGGACAGGTTGACTCAAAACTATGGTCCTTTCCTCAAAAGGCCTATCCAGACCCTATACTGTACTCGCACAGTTTTATTTAACTTTGTTCACGGACTTAAAAAAAAGACACCTCTGTGGTTTGTTTCGGCGTTTCTTCCCAGAGTGAGTCTTAGGAAATGCCGGCTCCTTCTAGCTATAAAGTCCGACTTGTAAAAATATCTGAAAAGATTTACTTACAGAAATAAATATCATTCATCATTTCATTTTAAGTAGCTAAATATTTGACAAAACAGAGATTGTTTCTATTGTGTGTGTTGATATATGACTTTAGAGCCAACATAAGCGAAGATTACAATTTTTTTAAATGAAATAAAGATATTGGGCGTTTGAGTTTGTAAATAAATAAATGAAATAATTCGACTCTGTATACTATACGTCACAACTACAAATTAAAAAAACGGCGTGAGGGTCTATGGACGTTTACCGAAAAGCGGAAGGAACTTCATTCCCACCGGGAAGTTCGTTTCGCTTTTTGGTAAACGTTTGATATACATATATGAAATATGAAAAAGATGTGAACGTCAACGCTCCAACAGAAGTGTCCGGAAAAGGTCTTGTACACATGTTTCGGTCTCGCTCTCATCCGCTCAGAGCGAGTAACACGCGATAAATGACTTCGTTCCAAAACTCTCCCAGTATACCAACCGTTTCATACTTACGCCTTACAAAAATACCTACCTATAAGCGAAATACAAAACGAACTTAAAAATTTAAATAGGTTTGACGTGCATCGCCAATAGTTTAGCAGTAATGACACAAAACTTTGCCACAAGGGTAATTTAGGAGTCAAAGCGATTGTTGTGAAGTCCAACTGTCCATTACACTGAAGACTTCTCATTTAAAATTTATTAAGTTCATGCCATTCGGAGCACTTATCGGTTGGACGAGTAAACGGTTTCAAGAAATCAATTTGATTAAATGGCTTTAAGGTTTGACTCACAAATAATTCGATAATTTGATACGTTTCTTAGAGATTTATTATAACAGTATTTATGAGAAATAAATATTTATATAATACTACATGAAATATGAATAAAAGTTACATTTTAGGGTCCGATCGTGGTCGGGTTTGGAGGATTGACTGAATGTCCACAGAAAGCTGACTCTTGAGTGACCCCGCGAAGCTCATAAGCGAGCCCATAAGCTAGTGTCTACTAGCTAAATATGGTTATGGTATTTAGCCCACCAAAATGTAGTCAGCCGTCTTCCTTAAGAAGGAAATTCTTCCTAGGTGACAACTAAAGCCTTGCAATCACAGTGCAATGACGACCCGTGGAGGCTTATCTTCTAACCAGGAATACCTAGAATACTACTCCAAAAAATACGTAGTATGTACACTCACTTTATTGCTGGTTTTTTACATAAAAAAAAAAATTTCGCGTGGCACTGCTGCCGAACTCGAATTTTGTATGGTTAATCCTATGCTTTTACATTTCGAGAGCAAAAATGTTTGGCCTTTTCGCTGAATAAACAAACCGGCTTTCTAACTGCAACTTTGAGTAACCCTACGAGCAAAACAAAACAAACGAGCTAGTATCAGTAGGTATAGATAAAACAAATAGTTACAGCATTGGCTAAAATAGTTGTCATATAAAAATACTAAATAAAACTTTTTCCTTCAAACTTTATGTATTTTAGTTTTAATTTTTTTAAATTCAGTGATGCTACTTATTGAAAGCAGTTTATGAGATATTGCTTATTTTTCTTGCCGTTTAATTTTGATATTATATTTTCAGAATTTAATTTTTAATTATTTTATATTGAATATTATAAGCTAAAAAAAAGGTACCCTATACCTTTTTTTTTTTTGACGGGGTGGAAAAATCCCTTCGGATCTCCTGCTCCTCGGGGCTAGGAGCTAGGAGTATGTGGTGATTCCACTAAAAAACCACCCCGACGGCCGGCCTCAGGTGCCCTACTCTGGGAGGACCTGGACCATGTTATTTCAGGTCCCAGGTTCAGGTCAGGTTTCAGGCTCGTTCCCCAAGCATAGGGATACATAGCTATTAAAAATACATGGTTTTTTTTTCACGTGTACTGTGTAACTGACTTTGACTATTTCTCAAAGGGTAAAGCAACTTTGCACGTAGGTGTTGGTCGTCACAAATGGAAGAACCACCACTCGAAAACGTGTATTCTAAATAATAATGTATTAAATGTAAATTTTTAATTTTTCTTATTACGTACTTTCGACGTAACCACTGAGCCGATTATCATTAATATACGATAGACTTTACTAACTTTTAAACTTTCGCGTTCCATGATAATTAATATTATTTAACGGAATTAACGCGATCTCTTATTTAGGGTACCGGTACAGGTTGCACCGGCCGTGGTCACAGGCAGGCTGTGACCACGGCCGGTGCAACCTGGTCGAAACGTCAGGCAAACCAGAGGTATGTAATACCCTAAATAAGAGATCGCGTTAATTCCCGTTAAATAATATTAATTACGATAGACTTTGTTTATATATTGTTAGAGATACAAAAATGATGTAGGATATATTTATTGAGAAGGAAAACTTGACATAAACCCTATACCAACCCGTCTGGCCAGCGTGGTATAGTAGGCCATAACCTCCTTTCTAAGGAGAGGCCTATGTCCAGCAGTGGACTATTGAAGGCTGTTATTGTGATATTTATTTACCGGCAGTATTTCTGGACCGATACAATCCTCAAACTCTCAACCTTCAAGAAAAAAATGTGCTCCCTAGGGTGGTAGTTACATGAAAGGGGAAAGTGGTTAGTGGTACAGCGCATGCGTAAACTTAGCGCTTGTCGCCGGACCCATCTTATCATCGGACTCACGAAATCACCTGTTATAAATCATATAAATTATAAAATCACACTCCAATTCACAAAACCTCCTGATTATGATGATTTAAAAAAATGGACGTAGTCTTTGATAACAAGTTTGGTTATTTCCTTGTTTAAGTTTTTGATGACATTAATGATCAATAATAATGATTGAAATACCAGCGATTTATCACAGGGTAAATCCCAGTGTCTAAAACCAATCATTTCATAACATAGATATGATTTAAAAGTAGAAATAATTGCCATCACACACGTCCACACAGCCCCTTAACTCTTTTTAAACATACCTTGCATTAAAACAAAGAAAAATAATGATAATTAAATAATATTTATTTATTTGATCATTATATGTAACAGTGTAGGACTTTGGATTTGAAACAGATCTTAGACAATAGTTGCATTAATTACTAGGTTACACTAGTCTGAAACTAAATTAATAAAACTCGTACATTAAAATTATTATTCAGATAATAATGTAAAATAAAAATAACAGATTAATAGAGAAGAATCAATCTGTGAAACAAGTTATCGTCTGCGGTATTGCCGGACCGAGACTACCTTCAAATCTTCAAGAAAAGAGCGTACTCCTTCCTTAAAGGCCGGTAACGCGCTTGTGACTCCTGAGTTGCAGCCGTTCATGGGGTAGTCACTTTCCATCAGTAGACCCGACAACTCATTAGCCCCATATAATAATATCATAAAAAAATATTCATATGGAAAAAAACTTTAATGTCGGCAAATAAAAATCACAAATACATCTAAATAATTATCGACAGAAGGGTTTTAGAAGAGCAATCGAGCCGTCAATAAATCAACCTCTTCTCATGGATAAATATACAAACTAATGCACATCTCTCGTAAAGATTTTAGTAGTCGACAGACGACTAAAATAAATTGAACGTAGGACCAGCACACCAGCAAACGAAAACGGAAGTCTATTTGTTGAACTGGACTAGAATAGGCAGGCTGGGTTCACACATTTCCAATCATGAAAATACACTAAACGTGTTTTCAATTAGATTTATAATGTACAAGTATTAATTACATATGAGTAAGGTATAAGTAGTTATGTGGTTATCATTTTCCAGGCATTGCCTGTTTTTCAATTAGACGGCTGTGTGTGACAAGATAATATTTCGATTAACTTTATTAATATTTTGTCAGGCCAGTTGGTCTAGTGCCAGCCAGTGCAATGTAAGATATCGTGGGATTACTACCCAGGACAAATCATTGTGTCATGAGCACGTTCATTTGTTCTGTTACTAGGTATAAATTATTTATAGTATGTATGCATTACCGTGTGGTGACGGATTAAGAATACAGAGTGTCACCACCCCTATTCATCCCGTGGGTATCGTAAGAGCCGACTGAGGGAGTAAACTACGCAGAACAACAGCACTGCAGAGAGAAGGAAAACTTGACACAAACACCTATACCAACCCGTCTGGCCAGCGTGGTATAGTAGGCTAAAACCTCCTTTCTGAGGAAAGGCTTATGTCCAGGAATGGACTAGTAAAGGCTGTTGATGATGTATGCATTCAGAAATATGTAAGGATGTTTATCATCAACTTGGTTACAGGTAGTTTGGGTTTAGACGGGGTACGGCTGTATGAATCGAAACTTAGATGTGTGAGATTAATAATAAGTTTTTCCCTTTTATCATTCATTCGTTCTTGCTTATCACTCCATTAATTGACCTGCCTGTTGGTCTGGTGGTTAGAAAAACCTGACTGCTACGCCAGAGCTTCGAGCTTTGGCCCTGCTAGTGCAGAGAGTTCGATTTCTAACCAGGAAATATAATTTTGTTAAGAGAATGATCATTTGTTCTGTACCTGGGTGTCATTTATCTATCTTCTATATATATCCAAGAGATTTCCACGTATACAGTCACTCATCACGATATCTCTGGAAACATTAGAGCTAAAGACTTGAAATTTGGTAGGAATATTCTTTTCACCGAGTAGAGGTCAGCTAAGAACGGATTTTAAGAAATTAAAAAATAATAATAATAATTAAATAATGTAAATAGCAAAACAACGTTTGCAATGTCAGCTAGTCTATAATATATGTATTTAGAACTATATACATTAAGGGTCCTAATTATAACATGTACTTACTGTTCCTTAGAGATAGTGTAGGTAGTGCTTTGTGGCTAGTGTTATTTATTTATTTATTTATTTTTTTTTTTAAAAAGACAACGCCCGCATTAGGAATAAATCCTGTGTCGCGGGGGACTTTACAAACATACATGAAACGGACACAAAGAACATCCAGACTCAGAACAACAATTTGTGGATCACACAAAGTGTCGTCCCATGTGGGGTTTGAACCCACAAACACTCGGCGTAGTAGGAAGCGGCGTGGCGACCGCTTAAACCACTACGCCATCCGTGCAGTGTGGGTAATGTAGGTAGGTAGGCAGGCAATAGTTTTTCTACGCCACGTTCACTATATTCTTTGCTGTATTCTCTGGCAACATGCTTATAAAATTTCCGTTTATAACTACAACTCATTTTCTGAACTGTGATGTAAAGTTTACAAGTATGATTCATTACAACGTTCCTTTACCACCTGCCTGGTATCCTAGATTTTGATAATATTCAAGAAATAATGCTACTAAGGTATCAAAGACAAATATCAATAGCCTTTGAGATATCAAAGGATCTCATTGCCGACGCCGGGACGAAACTGTATTCCTGAAATTAATAAGTAACTACCCTTATAATATTAAAATACAGTTAATGTATATAAACTTATTCAAAATGAGTTATTATTCGTTGCAAGGCGAATCGAAAAAAGTCATTCATCATTCCATTGTTGTGTGCTTCACACAACGATACGAAAAGCTCTGAGTGTAATTAAGTTTGAAGAAATTTATAAAACACTCAAATAACATAACAGTCCACTTAGTAAGTATAATATTTAATAATAACAAAAGCAAGAACAAGAAACCGCAATCATAGGTCTTTAACTCCATGACTCAAAAAAGTTAAGTAAACAGATTGCATTATAAAATGTAAGTACTTACATGAAATTATATTTTGTATTATCGTTGAAGGGAGTCCGTTATGGTTAACCACTGCAGTAAACCATAAACAATATAAATCAACATCTTATATATAAAATAAGTCACAATGTTCGTTCCCGTAATCCTCCGAAACGGCTTGACCGATTCTCATGAAATTTTGTGTGCACACCTGGTAGGTCTGAGAATCGGCCAACATCTATTTTTTATACCTCTAAATGGTAAGGGTGACCCATCCCTATTTTTTTTTTTGTTTTGCATACAACGTTTGCCGGGTCAGCTAGTTATAATATAAAATGCGCACACTTTGCACTTCATTTCCAATTTCAACTAAGAATGTCAGGTAATTTGAAAATTAAGGAAACAACCAAAACACAACTATTAAATATCAGAGATTTTATTACATACATAGATTCAGGCAACATATTCTCATTAATAGTATTGTTACCTTGTGTTACATAGGACCTTCCCTTGAAAAGTGACGTGTAGATTTTACCTTCTACTCTGTTTACCCATTCTGGAATATAGGCGTGAGTATCAATGTATGTACGTACCCGTATAATGTTATTTATTGTGAAGTATTTATAATAGGTGTCTGCAATTCGAGTAGAATTTCCCGTGCTCTACGTCTATAAAATTTATAACAGGAATATTAGTTAAGTTGACTGGTTTCGAATAAAAAGCATTACATAACATCATAACGTCAAAGTTCATTTTAAAATTTCTTGCTTCCTCTACATGTAAATGCAGGGAAGGTAACGTCACTCTTTGCATGTAAATCTTGTTACGTCAGTAAAGGTGCTCGACTAACCAAGTCACTCACCGGGTAGAGGAAAATATTAGCCTAATAAAGTGTGTTACTACGAGTATACCTTCCTACAATCTAAATAAAACTATAACAAGGGTTCTGATAAAAGCGTATAAATATTATAGCGAAAGTTACGATTCTTTACTAATAGATATATGTATAATTATACACACATTCACACATGCTATGGGAGAGGCCTATGTCCAGCAGTGGACTGCGATAGGCTGATGATGATGATTACACATTCCTTTTAATAATTAAAACATTGTTAGAGCTTTCCTTCAATCTCAGAGTCCACTGTACGACATTTAAATATATGTCATGTACAACTTGTACAGATTCTGGATTCGTTTTGTTATGAAACTGTATACAAAGAAGCAATCAGGGCCACAGAGGTTCCAATCAATTTCTGTTCTTCATGTTTTGTGGTGTAACAAGGTATTCTTCAATCACGCAATTGATGATACACCTTCTCATTTATTCTCTATTGAGCACTTTTTTTTTTTTTTTTGTCCGTGCGGAAATCCCCTCGGATACCACCGGTCGGTGGCACGTAGTCATTAACATGGGGTTTTTAATTTGTGTATTTGTAGAAATCTATTGAGTACTAAATAGATTACTTAATAGATATTTTCCGGCCAGATTTCAAATTTTTGATAATTATATTTACTGCAATTTCTATTGAGATATTTGTTTTTTAATTTGACTGACCTGTTTATCTAGTGATGACATCCTATCTACTAAGAATGAGTTGTAAGTTCAATTCCCACTCAGGATGAGCAACCATTTTGTGATGAGCACGATTATTTATTGTCTGGATGTAATTAATGTAAATATTTATTGAAAAATTTACATTCTTATCAGACGTCTGGTTACCATAGTACAGGTTCGGCCTAGTTTGGGATCAGAGGGCCTATGTGAGACGTCAAGGATGTCTCAAGTTATTATTATTATTCTCTTTATTTCATTAAATATACATATAAACTACATTTTTAAATACATTTATGATTCATACATTAAAAATAAAATATAGTTAAAAAGAAAAAATAAAAGTGTCCTTTCTGTATCGGATACAGGGACCAAGATACCTTTTTTAGGACTATATGATTGCGATTTTAACTAAAAAATCAGACATTATCAGTAAAATTTTGAACTTGCTAACAATCAGCGTCGATGTTAAATACTCATAATTTTATTCTTGCTTCTCCTCTCTCTTATTGAGTGCCCTATGTCTTTTTCATTGGAAGTATTATGCATTTATTGTAAATTTTTGATCCATGAATTTACTAAAAATTTACAGTGCTTTGCTTTCACTATATCATCTTTCTGTAAAATTCTATATAAGTCGGTATTAACCAACCATATTGCTATTAATACGTTTAATAGACTGAAATAGACAATTAATCAACAGCTTGGTAGCTTTGGCAAAGCTTGTTAACGGTAGATTACCAAATGAAAGCTAACGCACTAACGTCACCACATCAATACACTTCGTTAAGGATTAGTTTATCACAAGATAGAATCCAGAGTTTACTATAGTCTAGTATATAATAATTATAGATTGGTAACACTATGTAACAGCATGTCCGTGTAGTGACGGATTAAGAATACGGAATGTCACTACCCCAATTCATCCCGTGGGTGTCGTAAGAGGCGACTGAGGGCGCAAAACAACGCAGGTCACCAGCACTGCAAAAAGAAGGAAAACTTGACACAAACCCTATACCAACCCGTCTGGCCAGCGTGGTGTAGTAGGCCAAAACCTCCTTTCTAAGGAGAGGCCTATTTCCAGCAGTGGACTATTAAAGGCTGATGATGACGACACCCACGGGATGAATTGGGGTAGTGGCATTCCGTATTCTTAATCTTAATTAATTAAGAAGTAAACTATAATAAGAATATGATAGGCAAAAACAGCTTGTCTAATATATACGACCTGTTTTTGTCTCAGTCAGAGTTCTGATTATTTCTGGCTTTCGACTATTATTACCAAACAAACATCATATTAAAAATTATCGTCAAAAACAGTATTTTAAGCGCTTAATATTTTAGTTTTGATTTCCCATACCTATTTTAATTTATTTTTACTATTTTTGTGTCTCATCGAAGCTGCTTTGTATTTCGATATTTTAAGCTATAGAGTAATCCGAGTTACTTATATAAATACCTGGAAATCTCAAAACACTAGGATTGCTAGCCGAGTGTTATAAATAGTGTTTAATAGATAATTAAATATTGTTTGATAAAAAATTATATAAATTAAAAATAACCGATCTCATCTGTATAGAAAAAGGGCACTATATTATTCTGCAAATTTCAATATTAGTACTTTGAGTAACTCCACATGCTGCACCAACCATTTTACACGACATCAGAGAATATTGTCCCATTCCTTAATGAAATTAATTTCGAACTCTTTTCCTGAATCAATCGTGGGAGAGTTTCGTTTTCTTAACCATCGATTACGTTTGGGATGAGCTCGAAGGTCCCAAGCGTGTCCGACCGGGTTAAGATTGTGCTTGCTGGCATTCTAAACACATACCTGTTCACCTCTTAAAGTCATTCACAATCCGACCGGGATTCATTGCTGCTGAGTTTACATTTAATATCTAATAATATATGTAATTATAAGAAATTAGAATATAAGTAACATTAAGAATATGGTACTAGAATCAAGAGTCGATATCCCATGGTATCGGTTTTAAGAGATGTACCTACATTTAAATTAGTTCGTCTCATTACTATGAGAATATATTCTCTATATGTGAGCGGGCTGGACACTATTTGTATTATTATTGCATTCAAACACTGTCTTATACTCCACTACAAATGTAAGGGCCTTCAGATTTTCCTTTTTATTTTTTACCAGTTAAGAAAAGCTTTAAAGGTTGATATAGAAATTTGGGAACGCTACATATAGTAGCGAAGTAATCACGGCAAAATTTAAGTGTGTAAACTAGTATCCTCGTAATATAACCCTGTTACACCCAGCGGCATTCCTCCACAGGAATATGTGGAATGTGTGGCGTACCGTGCTGGAGGAGAATGAGAAGCTGGCACGCGCCCGTCTCGCCGCTGTTGAGGTGTTCCAACAGCAAATAGCTGATGAGGCCAAGTGTTTGAGACAGCATAAACTCAACGTCGCTAAGAAGGTATGTACAATGTTATTTTTTTAGCTTCATCTGTATTGTAGGTTATTATTAGGTAACTTTTTTTATACTCATATAAAAGGTGTTGTAAAATAATAATAATAGTAACTTCACACATCTCCACTAACGACAGTCTATACAAGTGTAAAAAACAATATTTTAGAAGCAATCCCAACAATTGACCATTAACACAAAAGTCTAATGGCTTTTGAGTTTAAATTGTTTTCATTATTTCGCTAGTTTTGATTTTTTTCCTAATTAATGTGCATTCATTTAAGCAACATTTTCAAAGCAATTTCAATTATTTTATTTCTTTATTTGTTACTTGGACTATTGGGGGGAAAACTGGCTACTCCTTCAATATATTAACATTCTCACAGAATAATTATTGACAAATTAAAATTCATCTCGCTTCTGCAACACTTTGTAAATACATAGTATTTCTAAATCATCAACCATCATCAACAGCCTATACTAGTCCACTGCTGGACATAGGCCTCTCCTTAGAAAGGAGGTTTTGGCCTACTATACCACGCTGGCCAGACGGGTTGGTATAGGGTTTGTTTCAAGTATTCCTTCTCTTTACAATGCTGTTGTCCTGCTGAGTTTGCTCCCTTAGTCGGCTCTTACGACACCCACGGGATGAATTGGGGTGGTGACAATTTGTATTCTTAATCCGTCACCACACTGACCGTTCTAAATGAAGTGCGTATATATTAAGAATATTAATCCAGGTATCTAACTGCTAGATAGAAACAGTATATTGTACAATACCTAAGCAATTACTATCAGATAATGTTGCACAATGGTCGGTCTCATCACAGATTGCGAACTGCAACGGACAACCTTTGAAATAGATTGTGTTGTTTGTAATGGAATTGGAAACTGCTTTGATATTTGTCGATTCAAACTCCAATTGTACAATAGCGAGCCCAGTCTAAGCATTATCACTTCTAGTGTCTGGCCAGTTGGTATAGAGGTTATAATTATATAAATAAATAATTTATTCGAGTCACTTTTTTCTTATGAACCATTACAATCTGCACGGATGGCGTAGTGGTTTAAGCGGTCGCCACGCCGCTTCCTACATGGGACGGACACTTGTGTGATCCCACATATTGTTGTTCTGAGTCTGGGTGTTCTTTGTGTCCGTTTCATGTATGTTTGTAAAGTCCCCCGCGACACAGGATATATTCCTCATGCGGTAGTTGTCTTTTAAAAAGAAAAAAAAAGAAAAAAAAGAATCTATATCTCGGACATCACTTATGTATGTTCAATCCCTACCAGAAGATCACCCGCAAGCAACGGTTCACATACACACAGTCGAGCCTGCTGGCAATGCCATAAAATGCTGTTGGGGCTGGTCCTCATACAGCGCACCAGGGGCACTCTTACGCATCGTGGTATAAAAATAGTCAACACGAGCCTTGGCAAACATCTGCAATACCGGGCAGCCCCATCAGTACCCGTAACGCGTCATTATATTGTATCCCAAAAGCATTGTACGATTCCTGCGAATGATTTACCCAGAGGCTTGCATGTGTAGATTATTCTACACATGCAGCCTCTGGGTATAATATATAATAATCTGGGCGTGCAAACTTGCGGGCTATCATGTTCTGTCAACCGACTGCGCCCTTTGATCCTTTTCTAAATCTTCGTCTTCGAGAGACGCTCAAGCAATGTTCGAGGTACTTCAATTCGTACTCTGACAAGTGGTACGCCATTTAATTTGACCGCTGGTATGGATTGAGGTCTTGAACCGCTGGTCTCAAATACCATGATTTCACTCTTTTTAACATTAGATATCAGTCCGTGATGGTTAGCATAGTTTTCACAGATGGCTTTCACAATTCGTGGATCTGGATCAATTCGTAAAGATTTAAGAGTGTGGGTGAACTCATAGCTTCCTGTCTCACCCCACACTCCAATCCATAAGGTTCCGATAATAGCACTGCCCACCGCACCTGATTAATTTGATTGCCGGACCAATATTTCAAGGTATAAATGATCTCAGGAGATACTTTTGATTTTTCTAATTTACTCCACAGAATATTGTAGGAAACCAGATCAATCTTTGGAAAGGTCGAGGACGCATACGTGTGTAGGTTTTTTTTCTTCTTTTCTTTTGACCGTTCACTTCAAACACAGATCTGTACTCTCTGTCGATAATCCGGGTCTGAATCCACACTGCATCCGGATGTAGTTATTAAGCTGTGTATGAGTCAGACTGTGGAACACTTTCGCGATCACCGCAGCCAGAGAAATAGGCCTATAATTGTTTACGTCTGCAAAGTCACAAGTGTCAACTAGGCAGGACACACACAAACGTTGATTGCTAAACCCGAGTTCGTGGTTTTAATTTCCCCTCAGTACAAATAATTTTGTAATATCGGGTTCGGTTATTTCGATGTATAAATGTTAATCTGTGTTCTGGTTAATGTGGTACAGGCTCTGCCTCATTTACAACAAGACGGCCGTGTGTAAGTTGTCTCAAATATTACCTATTTTACAGATTAATAATTTAATTTAATAATCGACGAGATATAACGATGAACGTAGACGATGATCAAATGAAAAAAACAGAAATATCTTTTTGAAACGAATATAGGTTGATAATATTAGTTAGCAGATCAAGTTGGCCTGGAAATCTAGTTTTCCTTCAGAGCAGTTAACACTAACTAATTTTTTTCTGCTAAATGTATTAATTAAAACTTATAATATTCTTGCTTTGCTAGGAATTTAATTACGGTAGGTCGGAAGATGAACGAATATAATTACTGTATATTTAATAAACCATCTGGAGATGATATTAGATTTACGTCGAGTTTTTTTTTTAAGTTATTCAGTATAGTCTACCGTTTACGCAAAGCCGGGTCTTCTTATCTCTTTCTTTTATTACAGGTAGCAAAGGTATACTGGCTAGTGAAATTCTAATATTATTTTTTTTGTTTGAACGTTATAAAGACCAAACTTCACGTCCTTAATGAAATTAACACATTTGAATACATAGAAATGGAAGAATAACGCGATTAAATTCATACAAGTGATTTTAACTTAAAAAATAAATACAATAATATATTTAATAAACCATATTTTGGAATTATTTATAAAATATTTAAGTACAAAATTTCGATACTCAAGTAACAGTATTTATTCTTCTTTTCGAGAATCGATTCCTGAATTCATTAAGTGGCGCTTCTAAAGTCCCTTCCAGATAAGTCTTATTTTATATTTTTTTCTCATTTATTGCAAAAAACATATTTAGATGTTTTGTAGTAGGTAAAGTTTCAACTCTTACCCAAATGGGCATTGCCATTATAAAGTACATCACTATCAACAGCCTTTGCTAGTCCACTGCTGGACTAGGCCCCTCCTTAGAAAGAAGGTTTTAGCCTACTATACCACGCTGGGCAGACAGTTTGGTATAGGGTTTGTTTCAAGTTTTCCTTCCCTTTGCACTGCTGTTGTGCCGCGTAGTTTGCTCCCTTAGTCGGCTCTTACGACACGGATGAATAGGGGTGGTGACACTCTGTAATTCTTAATCCGTTACCACAAGGAACGTAAAGTACAATAGTAATAAAAAAACAGATATTGTGTGATGAGCACGGTCATTTCTTCTGTGTCTGGGTGTAACTTATCTATAATATGTATGTATTTAGAAATATATACACAGGATCTGCCTAGTTTGGGGATCAGACGGCCCTGTGTGAGATGTGTGAGATAATAATTTAACAAGCATTCAAATTATTATCTGAGAAAAAACTTTTGCAAATTATTATAAAACACATTCTTGATTAACCATTCTTTTAAAGCGTTCATGAACATTTTTCCATCTAATTTCTTTATTTCTAGCTTGCCCTTATTAAATACTCTTATTTCTGTAATATATGTGCTTTTGTAACATATCATATAGGCAGTAGGAAGATATCCTGTGTCGTCGGAGACTTCACAAACATTCACTTAAACGGACTCAAAGAACACTCAGACTCAGAACAACAATTTGTGTATCACACAAAGTGTTATCCTATGTGGGGATCGAACCCACAATACTCAGTGCGAAGCGGATAGGTGACCGTGCAGTCAATATTAGGTTGAAAATTTTAACAAAAACTCTTGAGTCATTTTCTATGAAAATACCAAGTCAAAGAAGCCCTGTATAGCGTGTTTTATTAGAACTAATACCATTCGAGAAATAGGAAACCCGATAATCAAAAGAAATATTCACCCTCCTTTTCCGCTTTTATGTGGCTTCGTTCTCTTAGCACATTCTAGCGATACCTATTATGTTAAGATTTAAACATTGTTAAATTCTGTAAATAACTTATTTATTTTAGAAGGTCATAGAGTTTAATTCCCACTCAACGAAAATACTTCAATTAATGAATGCCTGTTTATATTTGCCGGTGTTATTCCACCTACGAGTATAAATAACAATACAGCCTAAAGGTATTAGTCAGCTTTTAATATCTAATTATAAACTAACATGGCTTCTTTTACTACCTGACATCGATCAATCAATCTTGTTATCTTCATAAATAAAACAAAGACGACCTAGTTGCACATTTTATAAAGTCTAGAACTGCTGGACCGATTTTTATGGCGTTTGATTGGATTTGTTTCCGCTCCGAATAGCTGAGTAATAATTCATGAATTCACGGAAAACAAAATTATGAAGAAATCCTAGTATCTCATACCTTTTTTTTGTTATCTCATAACTACATTACGTATAAAACGTATCGTCTGCAGTATTTCCGGACCGATACGACCTTCAAACCTTTAAGAAAAGAGCGTACTCCTTCCTAACAGGCCGGCAACGCGTTTGTGACTCCTGAGTTGCAGGCGTTCATGGGCGGCGGTAGTCACTTTCCATCACGTCACGCGTGTGTTCGTCTGCCCCCTTTTACATTAAAAAAAAAACAGACTTGCGACACAAAACGCAAGTGAAACTGCCAGGAACTACTAATTATTACATAAAAATTACACTTTATCACTTCGGGGGTAAACAGAGGAAACAACTCATCACCTATTTTTATATCCGTCCGTCCGTTTGTGTGATGAACACCATCAATTGTCCTGTCCAATCACAGGACAATTAATTTATCTTTAATCTGGATATACCTATATTAAATATGCTATGGTAACCTGTGCTATGGTAACCTTAGCACAGGTTCCGCCTTATTTTGAATCAATCGATAATCGAAAACGTGTCAATTTATTAGTATATTAAAGATACATTATGTTATATATATATTTATAGACAAAAGATTAGTGGACCAGTGGCAACTTAAAAAAGGACTAAGATATGTCATTCATCAAAACAGTAAAGCTACCAGCTAAATACTTGTCTCTTTTTCGACGCAGATTCACTGAGTGAGTGAGGTTACCGGAGCACAAATCCCCCCTCCCGCTCGAGTTAGCGGGAGGGGGGATTTGGGCTCCGGTAACTCCAAGAGCGTCAACGCACTTGTGACTTTTGAGTTGTAGGTGTCTATGGGCGGCGGTAGTTGCTTCCCATCAAGTGACCCCTCTGCTCGTTTGCCCCCTTATACCATAAAAAAAAGATGGAGCCATAACTCGAGAAGACATCAAATATGGTCGTATACTTACTACTCTTTTCTTATTTATCATTTTGAAATTAATTCCTTATATTATTAATGTCGTTCTTATATTATAGATTGTTTAACGTAGAAATAAAACACACGTTTATTACATCACATATATTGGTGGAATAAAATGAAAGCTTGTTGAGACAAATGACACACTTCTCTCTCTCTCTCTTTTCCAAATATTTTTCTTTTCATTCTCTGTTTGATGACACTTGCAACTTTTGAAGTAAAACTTCTTCGACCTTAAGACGACCTTACTTCCCAAGAGTAAGCTGATGAATGCGTGACTAGAGCGTTACGAAAAGTGTGATCGGGCGAGGCGAACGTAAGTTAGTGTGATAGAAAGAGAGAGTGTTACGTTTCGTATGTTACTGTAGGGGCAAGAGAGAGAGGTGCGAGCACACATTTTATTTCTCTCTTTCTCTCATAGCCAAGAAGTTTTACTTCAATCGCGTGGTCTAAAGCACACTCGTTTTTTTTTTTCAAATAGGTTTTATTCAATCTCATTTATATTCTTCTTATTTCCAATTTAGTATGATTTCTCCAATTAAATTTACTCTTTTTCTCCATCCCGCATCCACGTCACATACATGACAGCACTGTCATTTTTTTTAATGGAAAATGTACGAAGTTACGGCAGGCTATATTTACAAAACCCACATAATATGCGTAAAAAAAATAGCACTGCTCTTCTTCGAATTCTATATTCTTCTTTGACAAGGAAACTGAACCATAAAATGATTTGATACATTTCGTCTATCATAGTGTTGTTCCGGCAACGTCTCAAATAAAAATGCTCGCAGTAACTCCACTTGGATTATAATAGTCGGGCTTCTTTTCCTTTAACTTACAAATATTTATTTTTACAACACATGCTATATGTCCCACGTCGACAATTTATTTAAGCGAAGCTATAGAATGCAAATTAGAGCTGCTACCATCTATCCGGCATCCGGCAATTATACCTTTATACGGCCGTTGGGAAGTTGACTTTGTTTGTCGTTTAACCAATAACGTTATAAATTAATAATTATTATATATTGAAGAAGTCCCTGATATCCTTGTAATTGAAGAGGTTAGAGCCTCTTCGAGTCACCATAGTGTCAGTGACAGATTCGTTACCTATCCGAGGTTACAGATATCCATAACCCTAGGTGACGGGTCACCAATCTGTTTGTCTTACTATTTTTTATAGTATAGTATTTTTTTATTGTATGACTGGGCAACGTTTAGTCTGATCACCTGATGGTAAGTAGCCACCATCGTCTATGGCCACCTGCAAATCAAGAGTCAGAAGTGCTTTGCCGTCATTAGAGGGGGGAGCTTGGTCATCACTAATTCGGTGAAAATCAACAAAAAATTGGTTAACACCGTTTACATCACCGGTTTAATTTACTTTTTCCCTTTGTCCTGTCTGAAAAACGGTTACATTCCTAAAGACGTTTGGCATCAGGGAGACGGCTGGCCTCAATAGAAACTGTGTAAAAATAATTTGGAGTGTTGTACATTATGAGTATACAGTGAAGAATCAAATCCAATCTCCGAACTTTAGAAAGTAATAATAGGCGGTCTAATCTGCTACATACTGTACATTTAGTTTTTCACCTGGTATCAGTATTTTATTTTGGAACTCAATACTGGCTGATTTAAAAAAATATTAAATTTGATTCATAAACAAGTATTTAAGTACCATAAAGAACCTGACAACATATTCGAAAAAGTTATCCATCACTCGTGACCATAATTTATTCTAAAAAATGTCGTATTAAATAATTATCAACTTGTCTCCCTGCTTAAGTCAAAAAGATTTAGAACAGTTTCTAGATTTCGATTTGTCGGTAAAGCCGGCTATCCAGAATCGATCGATCAGAACTAACGTATATCCGGCTATGAAGTCGCACCTCTAGTACGATCAAGTGTAATATGCAGTTTCGATGGCCTTCTAAACGGTGCTAATAGCACTATATCAATGGCGATGTACTTCTTTTTAATTAATTCATGAAGCCATAGCACTAACCACTACTGACGATCATTTAATAATAGCGCTATTAATAACTGTATGAAATTACAAATGTTAGTTTTCTAGAAAATGTACGTTTATTTTATGGGCGTTTATTTAACGTGCATAATTGTTTGTTCATTTGTTGTTTTGTTGGATTATTTGAGGCAAATATTAAAACTGTTTTAATGAAAATATCCATAATATATTTTGATTAAATTTACGAACACACGTTTAGTTGGAATGGCAATTAACAAAATGTAAATAAAACATTTTATAATATAAAAACAGATGTAAAACGCCCACAGGCCAGGTGGAGTGACGATTTGCGCAATATGGCTGGCAGGAGCTGGATGCGAAAAAGCCAAAAGCAATGGGAGAGGCCTATGTCGAGCAGTGGACTGCGATAGGTTGATGATGATGATGATTATATAAAATTATACCTAAATCCTTTGGGTTCATCATCAATCATCAACAGCCTTTAATAGTCCACTGCTGGACATAGGCCTCTCCTTAGAAATGAGGTTTTGGTTTATTATACCACGCTGGCCAGACAGGTTGGTATAGGGTTTGTGTTAAGTTTTCTTTCTTTTTTAGTGCTGGTGTCCTGCGTTGTTTTGCGCCCTTAGTCTTCTCATACGACACCCACGGGATGAATTGGGGTAGTGATATTCCGTATTCTTAATCCGTCACTACACGGATAGGACCTTTGGGTTAGTAGTTAGTGATTCTGACCACTAAACTAACTCTCGAGTTCGATTCAAACTTAAGAGGAATGAAATAAATATGTCATCATCGTCCACATCCTTCTGCTGGACAAAGGCCTCTTCTTAGAAAGGGTTGGTTTGTTTCAAGTTTTCCTTCTCTTTGCAGTGCTATTATCCTCCATAGTTTGCAGTCTTAGTCAGCTCTTATGACACCCACGGGACGAATAGGAATGGTGTCATCACACGTGATGGTGACATACCTTCGGAAATAAGTGTGTGATAAATATAGATATATTTCTTTACAGTCCTTTCTTTCCTATGCGGAACTTCCCTCGGATACCACCTACCAGTAGAGTGGTTATGTCGGACTCGATCTGACTAAAAACGCGTCAACGCGTTTGTGACGCCTGAGTTGCAGACGTTCACGGGTGAAGATGGTCACTTTCCATCAGGTACCCGCTCTATAATAAAAAAAGAAAAAAGTTTCAAAAAAGTTTAAAATCAAGAATTTTCTTGATATAGTTTCAAATTCAATAAGATTACGTAAGACCCCTGATAATACTTCATTGAATACTTAAAAATTCATAGGTATTAAGTTTCTTCTGTAAATGTTTTACTCAGAAATTTATAGAAACTATAAAAGAAAATCACTACCCATTGATTATGTAATTATCTTCGCTTTTCAAATATGTAAAGTGCTGCCTCCATTTAAGAACAATTATACTAATAAGTAGCGCTGAATGGAGAAGTTCACATGCTATATTGCAAGATATATACACAAGAAATATATAGCACGTTCCTTTTAGACAATACTAATGTTTCGCAATAGGATTAAATGGTTCGATTTTATGAATAAAAACTTAAATTAATGTTATGGATTCTATATCCACTGCTGGATACACTCGTATATAGGTATCTCCATAGAAAGGAGGTTTTGGTCTACTATACCACAATGTCTATCGCTTAATATTTCACGTACATATATTACACATTACACATATTACACATTACATTACACATTACATTACACATATTACATTGGGCGTCACAGGCCTTCATGGGTACCCGTCTGCTCATCTGCGTTCCTTAAAAAAACTGAAAACTCGAAAAGTTCTGTGACGCCTTTTTCCAAAACTTCAAATAATTTTTATCTCATGTTTTTGAGTTCTTCGTGATGAAATGATGATTCTTATTTGTTTGAAAAGTCAACTTAAACAATCACTTTAAACAATCTTTTTTTATGGTATAAGGGGGCAAACGAGCAGACGGGTCACCTGATGGTAAGCAACTACCGTCGCCCATGGACACCTGCAACTCAAAAGTCACAAGTGCGTTGCCGCCCTTGGAGTCCCTCTCGCACGAGTCAGCGGGAGGGGGGATTTAGGCTACGGTAACCTCACTCACTCAGTGAAAGGCAACGAAAGAATTGCTTACCACCGGTTTTCTATTTGCACAGTCAGTAATGGAGGAAATGAAGTTATGGTTTAAAACGGTTTGTAGTGACAGCCAGTTTCCAGATTACGAGAAAATTCTGTACGTTGCTTTCACAAATGGAGTCTTGAGATTGTTTATTACACCTCCTCATAATATTAATTTATTATAATACTTTCAATTTCTGAAATTAGATAAACAAAGTTGTAGAAATAACCGATAGCAATATTATAAATTATCTTTAGAAATTCATGTACGCTTCGACCAATTATCCTACAAAGGAACACCTAAAATCCACTATTAGTAAATTCAAATAAATGGGAACTCACAAAGTTCTCTTGAATTTAACAATCTAAAAAAACTGTCATCGTAATACCAGGAGAGCAGAACAATATTGTCTGCACAGATGGCGTAGTGTTTTAAGTGGTCGCCACGCCGCTTACTATCCCCACATGGGACGACACTTTGTGTGATCCACAAATTGTTGTTCTGAGGCTGGGTGTTCTTTGTGTCTGTTTATGTATGTTTGTAAAGTCCGCCGCGACACAGGATATATTCCTAATGCGGGAGTTTAAAACTAAATTTCAAATTTAAAACAGCTAATTACTGATACCACAATTCTAGAAACTACATTTCCACAATCTATAATTAGGGAATTAAAATGACGAGTAACCACATCAGCAGTATTTGATATGAATGACGACCTAAAGGCGTAGTGGTTTGTGTAACGTACTGCTATTCCAAAGGTTGCGGGATCGATTCCCGCTCAAGTCAAACATTTGTGTGCATGGACATTTAATGTTTGATTTGGTCTGGGTGTTTCCATGTATAATAAGTATGTATTTACAAAAAAAAAGTATATATGTATTTATATCATTTGTCTGGTAGCCATAGTACAAGCTCTGCTTAGTTTGGGGCTAGATGGCGTTGTGTGAATGTGGTACAATATTATTATTATTATATAAATAGATTGTCCACTCACCTCCAGAGCGGCGGTCGTACAATACTCTAACTAACTAGCCTTCCATAGAATCGCCTAAACTGACACGGTTCAATCAAGTCGTTGTTGCCCCAGCCTCCTACGATATGGAAATACAATCTACATATTCAAGATGGTATTATTGTTGCCTATAAAGACCAAATATCAAGATTATTTATTGCAAAAGTAGATAGACGAGGTGTGTATTTAATTTTCTGGTAGTTTTGTTTTATTGTCCCCACTTATATAGCGTCTAATAGTATTGGACTGCATGGATGGTGTCCAATACTAGTAGACTACTAATATTATTTATTTTTATTAGTACAACTCCTTGTCATCATCATCCTTTAATAGTCCACTGCTGGACATAAGCCTCTCCTTAGAAAGGAGGTTTTGGCCTACTATACCACACTGGCCAGACGGGTTGGTATAGGGTTTGTGTCAAGTTTTCCTTCTATCTGCAGTGCTGTTGTTCTGCGTAGTTTTTTTCCCTTAGTCGGCTCTTACGACACCCACGGGATGAATAGGGGAGGTGACACTCTGTAATCTTAATCCGTCACCACACGGACAGACACCAACTCCTTGTGTGAACCACAAATTATTGTTCTGGACTTCATAGAGCAGGAGTTGTCTTTTAAAAAAAAGTATACGCACTTCATTTAGTAATCAGAGTTTTAGCCCTCCGTACCAAGAATTCTTACAATCATTGTACAGAATTTTAGACCACGAGAGGAAGATTATCAGGAGGATACATTGCACCTTTACGCACTGTTGTGTTAAGATGGTAACGATTCTCCGACACACATACAACACATTTTCTTTTAATTGTATGTGTATTGTTATATAGAATAAGCACTTATAATTTTTTATGAAATAAGTATTGTTGTGTGTATTTGCCAGTTTTACTAACAAGTTACGTCACAAGACCCTCTGTATGTTGAGAATTCTTTGCCATTAATGTAAAGAATTTCACCAACGAGAGGGACAGTATTGGGGAGGTAATGTACCATCTTGTCGATTCGATCAAGATGGATGTACCCTCCCTACAAACCATTACAATGCAAATACATACTCGTAGTATGTTACTTTTAACTGCATTAACTGCCTGCAGTTAAACTTTAAACGTTTAAACTCCACGGTACTGAGGGCTTAGTGTGAGTTTATTTTACATTAACTATTTGACTACCGAATGGCATAGTGGTTTGTGTAACGGACTGCTATTCCAAAGGGTCGCGAGTTCGATTCCCGCTTGCATGAACATTTAATGTTTGATTTGGTCTGGGTTGTTCTATTTATAATAAGTATGTATTTACAAAACAAAACAAAAGTATATATGTATTTATATCAGTTTGTCTAGTACTCATAGTACAAGCTCTGCTTAGTTTGGAACTAGATGGCGTTGTGTGAATGTTGGGCCAATATTATTTATTTATTTTATTATTAACTCGATCATCACGGTTACTGCGTTGGGCGTTGTGATTGGTCGAGAGTTCAGTGGGGCGATCGAGTTGATGTAAAATAAACTCACACTGGGCCTTCTCGTTATTAGCTGCGGGAGAGCCATGTTTCTTCGTCTGACAAATTCTTTATATGATATTCAACGCATCAGGCTGTCAGTAGAAGTATATGTTATATATAAAAAACCTTACAAAATACTCCCAAAGAGACTTGAGTTTTATCATCATGTAATGTTATGTGTTTTGTTTTCTTAGATGCACAAAATACATAACAATCTAAATTTGCGATACAACAATATAGTTCTGCACTGGATCATAACGTAAATAACATGTGTATACAGCCAGTTTATGTTACAAATAGAGAGAATTGCTAGTAGGCGTTTTCAAGTACAGAGAATTAGCATTGCTATTTAACATGGCAGTACTGTGTACAATGTTAGCCTTCTGCAAACTTTTTGACTCTTGTATGTAAATGGAATCTTATTTTGTTACATATTTTTAATGTTACCTTTTAAGCTCTAAAGGCATGTTTATTAAAGTGCTGATGTTTTTTGTGAATAGTGCACAGATTCCTTGGCGCAAGCTCACAAGGAACTTCAGCTGACTGTTGTGGATGTTGACAAAACGAAGAAGTTGTACTTCGATGAGGAGCACACTGCTCATGATGTTCGGGACAAGGCCAAAGACATTGAAGAGAAGTAAGTATTAAGAATGATGCATTTCATTCGTTCACTTTTAAGGAAGGCAAGGCCCCGTCCGCATAGCGGACCGCCCGTTTTATTTCGAAAAATTCTGTAAAAAATTCGCGCGGGCGAAACTGTAAAAAAAAAAAATACAGGCGGTAAAAAATTCGCGCGAAAAAAAATCTGTGATTTGATACAAAATGAACGCGAGAATTTTGCCAAAAAAATAACGCGAGGTAAAATATCGCTGTGCGGACGGGGCCTTGTATTATGACACAGATATTACTGAAAGCATTGATATTAAAGACAACATAAATATATTAAAAAGACCAAAACCATAAGACTCTCTTCCCGATATATATTAAAATACATTGCTTACCGCTTTTTTTTCACGTTTGTAAATCGTTTTTCGGCATTTTAACAGATGATTAGAAGATCGACAGATTTCGTATGGGAGTTAGTACCCATTTTTGACGACCGAATGGCGTAGTGGTATGTGTAACGAACTGCTATTCCAAAGGTCGCGCATTCGATTCCCGCTCAAGTCAAACATTTGTTTGCATGAGCATTTAATGTTTAATTTTGGTCTGGGTGTTTCTATGTATAATATGTAAGTATTTACAAAAAAACGTATATATATACGAGTATTTATATCAGTTGTCTATTACCCATAGTACAAGCTCTGCTTAGTTGGGACTAGATGGCGTTGTGGTGAATGTGGTAGGATATTATTATTATTATTAATACGACGCGTAGCACCATACGAATAATTGCATATTATAGAATATGCATACTGTTGTAGTATGCATATTCTAAACCGAAATTATTATTCCATTTATCACCCAGAGTTTCGATGCATTAAAAAAAATAGTGTTTGAAGTGCCAACGTGCCATAATGAATAGTTGACAGGCTGTAATTGACAGTTCTGCTATTCTGCTTTTATGGTTTTGCCTATTGTCTTTAATTTCTTTCTATTGTAATTAATATAAATTCCTACTAATATTATAAATGTGAAAATACCTCTGTATAAGCTATTCCGCTTTCATACCAAACCGCTAAACCGATTTTAATGTGATTTGGCGTGGAGATATTTTGAGCATTCAGGAAGGGCTGCTCAGGATTATTGAGGAGGCTCCTTTAAATGCTGGAATGGAATGCGCGACCTTTGGATTAGCATCCGTTACACAACCACCAAGCCATCCGATAGTCGTAAATAAATATCTGTAGCAACAAAATTAGGAGAACGTGCGTGTTTGTGAAAATTAAGTTACACGTTCCTTAGGTATTCATCGATTATTTACTACTAGCTGACCCTGCAAACGTTGTTTTGCTATTTACATTATTTAAAATATATATATATATTTTTTGAATTTCTTAAAAATCCGTTCTTAGCTGACCTCTACTCGGTGAAAAGAATATGCTACCAAATTTCAAGTCTTAGCTCTAATGTTCCAGAGATATCGTGATGAGTTGACTATATACGTGGAAATCTCTTCTATATAGATATCTCTTATTATATATAGATAGAATGACCTAAGTGCGATACCCCAGTTGGACGATCGCCAGAATACCCAAAAAACCAGATAGATATTTGTATCTTCTAACTTTATTAAGGTTTCTGTGGGTATAAAGGTTTTTGGTTTTGAAGTTTGATTATCATTGGCAAAAAAAAACAGCATAAACACCGATACGACACTTGATTGTATTTAAAATATACTTTTGTTTTATTGACTTACCGCGAAATCTTACTACTACTCGTATTAGGGTTATGAACACGACCGGAGCAAGATTCGAGTTATTAAGGATCAATACGATTCCTACAATTACCTTTACATCGTGTGTTGGGTCCCCACTACATTTAATGAAACAATCACAGCATCTTTGGATTCTTGAACTACGTGCCAGGTGTAGATTAATCACAGTTAATGGCTTGGTTTGGCTTTGCTCTTAGTACAGAGCGCATTAAAATACCAATAAGCGATGTGTATAGTCCCCGTGAATCGACAACCGTTGGAACAAATACTCGTATCAGGTACTTGATTTTCATTTTACCTTGGTACCTATAGTTTATGTACGTATTCAATTTTATTTAAGCAAGTTTTTCAAACCGTTTTTAGGGTTCCGTACCTCAAAAGGTAAGAAAGGAACCCTTATATGATCACTTTCTTGACCGTCTGTCCGTCTATCCGTGTGTCACCACCGATTTTCTCAGGAACGGGTAAACCTAGCAAGTTAAAATTTATACCAGATACTGAAGTCTATGGTCCCTATTAGGTGTATAAAAAATCAAGGTCCTGAGTCAACACGATAAAAAAGATATGGGCAAAATTTCGATTGTAAAGTACAAAAAATTTACTTTAATTTTGAACTTTTTTTATTTTTCAGAATTTTTCCTACTTTACTTGTGCTGTAAGACCTTGCTTTTAACCATAATTGACAATTCTAGGTCAACCGGAAGTACCCTATAGGTTTTGGGGTCGAAAAACCTATGTATATGGGTAGTTTCCCGTTGACCTAGAATCACCGAGCACAAATAACGGAATAATTCCAAAAAATAAAAAAAGTTGAAAATTAGACGTACATTTTGGTACTTTCGCTAAAAATCTACTAAAATCTGGGGTAGGTACAGGAACCCTCCACTCGTACCTGACCGGTTATTTTAGTCTGGCGTACCATAAGCAACAAACTCTGCTTAGTTTGGCAAATGTAAATCTCAAGCTCTGTTCAATTTTCCATCTATAATCTGTAATAAATTTTATTTACGATCTCATTATACAGGCTTAAGAAAAAAGAAGGGCTTCCTTCTTCCAATCCCATTACAGTCACTGCAGAAGAACAGCGCGAAGGTGTCCTCCACCCGTCGCGATCAACTCGAAGAGAAAGTCTAACCGGAGCCAGGAACGACTACCTTCTAAGTATTGCGGCGGCAAATGCCCATCAGGTGCGTAAAAAAACAGCAACTTTCCATGAAATGTACAATCTCAAAAGAGAGGATACTTTCCTGAAAAGTTAATATTTGTTTTGTTGTATATATTATAACAATTCAGACTAAAGTTAATCGACTCTAAGACTTTTTCTTTTGAATAAAATTATTAGTGATGCTTCTAACATAATTTTAACCTTTTTAGTATATATGGTTTTATTTTAGACTGATGTCCATGATATGTGTTTGTAACCGTCCAGTCGACGTGGTCCTTTACTCTCAATGAAAAGAGACTTTGACAATGGAGGGAGATTAACAGAAATGTTACGTTACGTTTATTAACATTTCAACAGTTATAACAAATAGTTTAAACATAATTTATTCATGCTGTCTATTTACTGAAATAGATGGTAGGGTTGTTTTTTATATATATAAATAAAAAAGACTTAAAATTTCTTAAAATGAAATCTCCTTTCGGCAGAAACCGTTACTTCCTGGTGGAATTGCAAACATGCATGCAATCCATGGAGTCATCTGTTTACGGAGAAGGTATCGGAGTTCCTTACTTTGATGGGGGCGTACGGAACTGCTGACATGTTCAGCTACCCAGCATTCTTTCGGCAAGATCCGCGATCAAGCCCAACAGCTCACGAGGGAGTACAACCTGCAGTGGTGTTTATCCTCTACTATCCAGTGCTCAAACAAGCACATTCAGGTACGGACTTGAAGCTATTTTTTATGTCCGTGTGGTGACGGATTAAGAATACAGAGTGTCATCACCCCTTTTCATCCCGTGGGTGTCGTAAGAACCGACTAAGGGTCAAACCACGCAGGACAACAGCAACTGCAGAGAGAGGAAAATTTTAACACAAACCCTATGCAACTCGTTCTGGCCAGCGGGGGTATAGTAGGGCCAAAACCTCCTTTCTGAGGAGGGGTCTATGTCCAGCGTGGACTATTAAAGGCGTGTTGATGTGATGATGATGAGATAACTAAAATTAAACATACTGTTTTTTCTCTTTTTGACTTGTTATGATTCGATAAAATTTTTAAAAAGTTTCGCAAATATTGTAATTACTAACATTTCTCAAAAAAAAGAACTTCATATAATATTAAAAGACTAAAACTATCGGTGAAAGATCTGTTAATGTTAGTATTAATATGTCTTTGTTAAAAATTTTTTCCCTTGGTATTTGTGTCCAATATGTTTAGTACAGTTTATTCGATTGTTTCCCTCCAGTACATTTTCGAGGCGTTGTGACAACGACCCGATCGACACCGTGACTATTGAGCACGATCCGTTGCCCAAACACTCGCGGGTGAAGCCCGACGCTGGGCAAACCCGAGTTGTGCGAGAAACTGCTCTCGTCCGGGACGCTACCCGAAAGCTATATTTGTACCAGCTATGCGCGATGTGGGTCAAAAGGTAAGAAGGAAACTTAATAAGTATTCATCATAATTCGTGATTAAATTCATTGCAGTTTCCAAGACATAAAGCCCTAGCCTACGGGGTACTGTCTTAGAAACTGGGCAGGGAACCTGGTCCTAGGATCTTGGGCCCGGCGCGTCTTATACGTATATCTCATTAAATCTTAGTTTACTACTAAAAAAATTAAAACATTTAACCATTTTAATAAAACTTTTTGGAATTTTTAAAGATGTTTAAAAATCTAAACAAAAAACGTTCCTAATAAGATAGATTAGGTATAGGTTTGTTAATATACAAACTTTTAAGCAAACAACACCAAAAACTCATTTTACCGCTACCTTTAACGAATGTTTTGTGTACTTTAAGCTAGTCTGATGTCTTTTGTCATCTCTCATAATCATCTTCTTAGCAATGTAAATATGTTGGTGAGGAACAACGAATGATGATAGCGAAGGCTGAGGTAGAGTATCTGACCTGACTTTCGAAAGTTACTTATCTCAGAAGTCCGCTTATGGTGCTTAGCCTTTGCCTGTCAAGCAGTGCTTCAGCAGGAAGTTGGCAAACCAGTGACCACAGAAGAGGCCTTGGAAGCTTTAAAAGAAACGATTTGTGACACTACAAACTAGAAAATTAAAGTCTTGTCCGTTTTTTTTGCATTTTTTAGCTTTCAGGATAATTCTTGATATTAATGACGTAAAACTTTGTTAATTAATTGTGATCATCAATGGAATAATAGGATAATAGTTTATATTTTAGAGTATTTCCATTCATTTAAAGAAAAGTCAATCGATGATACTATCTAGAATTAATTCAATCAATTAATCTATACCAACTGCTGCCCATATACCTTTTATATAATAATTAATATAATAATTTCACACATCTCACACAGCGGCCGTCTGATCCCAAACTAGGCAGAGCCTGTACTATGGTAATCAGACTGCTGGATGAAACATACTGTATATATTTCTAAATACATACATAATATAGATAAATTACACCCAAACACAGAACAAATGATCGTGCTCGTCACACAATTATTTGTCCTGGGTGGGAATCGAACCCACGACCTCCGACTTAGCAGTCAGGGTCACTAACCACTAGACCAACAGGCCCGTCTAATATATTATCCAATTGAGCCAATAGAGCATTTGACGGGGATCCTGATAAAGTTTTTTTTTTTTACCAGGTTGACCCCAAAGTGACCCCAATGGGCCGGAGCTTGAAGTCCGTATGGACGAGTTACGCTCTAACATTAGACGTTCGAAGACTTCGAAGGCAAAATATGAGTCCCGTTTAAGAATGCTTGCGGGTTAGTGGCGCTCCAGTTGATGAATGGTTGAAGGAAATTGATCTTCTAGCAGTTCAAGATGGTTTCTCTACCTCGGAGCAGCAGTCTTCCCAGCGTGCGCACTGATGCTTCAGGAGCTGCTGTGAGTCAAAACATAGTTTGCCAATTTTTTTTTTTTTTTTATTTATTTATTTGGTCAGCCAACGATTATAACACTAAACACTACAGAATTAACTTAAAAGACTAAACACGTGTGTATTTAAAATAACAGTTTTTACAAGTTTGAAATAAAATAAATTCAGGCAGTCTGATTCCATCCGATGCCAGCCACTATCTTCAAATCGTCGGTCCATCTTTCGATATCTTTTAATATCCGTCGTTTAATATTCAAACCTATTTTCCCGCTAGGATCAGCCAAGCTCCGACTCATTTTATGACAGCGATAACACCGAGGGCGAAGGAGCATCAGCTGCAGCTCCTATGGCATCCAGCAGCCACCAGCGTACCACCTCCGGCTCACAGGGCGAAGAAGACCACGATGAAGAAGTTGACGGTTAGTACTTAAACATGAATAACTCTTGAGCTCCGATCGTAGCATTTCAGGGACTACCAAGAAAATAGGGTTTCATACATAATAACCCATTATCATCAAAAGATTTTTGCGATTTCAACCAAGTATTGGACATCCACTATTATTCAAAAAAAAAATCATATGAATAATTTTTGACTGCACGGATGGCGTAGTGGTTTAAATGGTCGCCACGCCGCCTACTACGCCTAGTGTTTGTGGGTTCAAACCCCACACGGGACGACACTTTGTGTGATCCACAAATTGTTGTTCTGAGTCTGGGTGTTCTTTGTGTCCGTTTCATGTATGTTTTGTAAAGTCCCCCGCGACACAGGATATATTCCTTATGCGGGAGTTGTCTTTTAAAAAGAAAAATAAATAAATCTACAAGCCATGTTTAGGGCGTGAGGAGAGATAGTCATCTATACTAATTATGTCCTTAAGTCTGAACCTGCAGATGTTTGTGTATATACAAGTCATTTCCACACTCATATTTATTATCTTACTGTACCTAGCTGTCCTGGAGGAAGAGCGTATGCGTATAGAACAGTTGACTGTCGGATGGGACGATCCAACCCAGGTGAACTGGGGGCGAGCCCGAACAAAACAGCCGCAGCTGAGTCGGTTGAGCCACCAGCACCTCCGCTGTACAAAATGTACTGCTTTGTATTCATACACGGTGAGTCTGAAAATTTGTCTTAGAAGTGAAAACATCCTAAGGTTAAAAGCCACTCGATGTCTGATCAACACAGTGCCCTTTACAAATGCAGCACTTCGAAAGTGGCTCCTAACAGTGACGAGAAGGAAGTCTGGACATTATATACATATATATCATCATCAAATTACCTGTACTTTTCACTGCCAATCCTCCTTGGTAAAATTGGGAAGGAAAAGAGAGATAGAAAGTGAGAGGTATTGGGTTAAAGGACATCGTAAATTACGAATGTGGAAAACAAGATGGAGATCCTTATTTCTATCTTGTTATAGGAGATTGCCACCAAGATAAGGACAGTAGTACACTCGGACCTTTTTATCTAAGGACGTACCTGCATTTTGCCAACTGTAATTTGGTTTTACTTTTTTTTTAATGTTTGGATTTAGGCTCAAAAACCCTGACGAGCTGTCCATTATTGAGAGTGAACAGCTTGAGGTGGTCGGTGAAGGCGATGGTGGACGGATGGCTCCGTGCGAGGAACTACCGTGGCGGAGGAGGGCTACGTCCCCCATAACTATCTGGACGTGGAGCGCGAGCAGGTATGTCCAAGGATAAAGGATAGAAGGACTCGAAGAAAATACATTTTTCCGTTCTGATTTGTTTCATTTGAAAATGGGAACGAATATAATCATAATTCTAGAAGATGAAATTGCAATTATAACCTATTGTTAGTTTTTATTTACGTTGTCAATTAATTGTTACTAAATAAAGATATTTTATTCATGCATTTCTGTTGAGTGTTTATTTCAAGTTGCATTTTTACGAGATCGTCCTTAAGTGAAGAAGTCTTATTGAGTACTGAACGGGATACGTGACCGAAGTGTGGACAACATTACGTTCACTTTGCGACTCAGCGGTAGACTATACGTCAAAGATACGTCGTCTGAGAACGTTGTACAGTTTTGATAATATTTTCTTCATATTTCTTTAAATGATCAGATCAGAAAGAGTGGGAAAATGGAGTAGACACATATAGAAAAATAAATTCCAAGTAAATTTGTGTCTAGAAAATGTTTCTGAAAAGTATTAAACCTAATCCCTTCTGTATTAAGTTTATGTTGTATTCTTATTAGTTTAATGCAAAAAATATATGCAATACTTGTATTTAAACATTTAAATCATTACTTAACGCAATTTCATCATTCATACTGTTTGGACCGTGATTACGCAATGCTATTTTCATTTTGATAAATCCGTCAACTAGGCTCTTTTTGTTAAATTGATGAGATTAGAGTCTATTAATTCCATTATAAATAATCCTACACAAAACTAAGTTCAGAGTGACTTCGAGTTATTCATCATCATCATCAACAGCCTATAACAGTCCACTGCTGGACATAGGCCTCTCCTTAGAAAGGAGGTTTTGGCCTACTATACAACGCTGGCCAGACGGGTTGATATAGGGTTTGTTCAAGTTTTCCTTCTCTTTGCAGTGCTGTTGTCCTGCGTAGTTTTGCTCCCTTAGTCACCTCTTATTATTTTATTTTATTATTATTTATTTATTAATATGATCTTAGTTAGAGTTATTAATGTGATCATTTATTTTTTTGTTTTATTTTCTCTTTTATTAACGACACAACAATGCATATGTACCGAAGATCTATATACCCAAAAGTATTATATAAATATCATCATCATGATCATCAGCCTATCGCAGTCCACTGCTGGACATAGGCCTCTCCTATTGCACGCCACTTAGATCGATTTTATTTTTCCTATATAATATATAGGAATATAATTTATCCTACAGTAAATGTGTGTCAATGAACAATCCAAATCTAGTTCCGAGGAGATTTGAACGGGGATCTTAGTGTATAAAGATCATTCATTACTATAATTGTTTTTAAATATAATATAAAATATAAACCCTAAAAATATACTATCTTTTTTCTTTTTTGTATTCACCAAGTATTCACCTTGTTATATTTTAATCACCATACCTGTGTATGGAAGAACAGAGCCTCCTTACACAGGCAATGTTATGTCTAAAAAAGGAGTACTCCAACAATTTTTTGTCATTAAAGTTGAGTTGATGGAAATAAATCCTTTTTATTTATTTATTCATTTATCTACAAAATTAACAGGTCGCTTGTATCTTCATTGCGTATATATTCCTAAAAAAAAAGTAAAATAAACTTTAACTGGATCTGGATTTGTGTATTTCTGCAGTGAGTAAATATGTAAGTCCACTGTAAAATTCAATAAAGCACCTTTAGTGTTGAAGCACACGTGTAATTCTCCTTCAAAAGACAGCTGGTAACACCTACATTTTTCTTTCACCAGACATCCAGTGCCCCAGGGTTGGTCAGTCAAATTTCTTTCTCCTCCGTTGACTACACGGTGGAAGGAGAAGATGCTGAAGTAGTACAGTCTCCCAGACCAAATCTCCGTGATATCGGCTCCTACCGCTAAGCAAGAGGAACCGAAAGAAGAACCCAGAGTTGAAAGCAGTCGAAGCTGAACCGCAGTTACCAACACTTGGCTACTGCTTCGCCTTGTACGATTATGATGCTGAAGCATCTGATGAGCTTAATCTTGAAGAAGGACAGGTGGGTTTAGCTTTTCTCTGTTTTTTATTTAAAAAAGGCAATACTTCTGCTTGAATTGGCTTTGGGATCAGGGCAGGATATCTATCACGGTTAACCGACACATTTTTGTACAATAGCTTTGAGGTGGAAAGCAGGATTGGTGCGAGACATGTCTTTAGTTTTTTTTTTTAGTTTAGTGGGGTAAACAAACTATATCACAATAATAAATGGTTACAAAAGAGCTTTAAGCTATACATTATTGCTAATTGTGACATCCACACCGTTTACCACAAGTATGATGTATACACTATTTTTAGCAGGTTGAGAGTATTACAGACAAATGTACATTTTTCAATATTATGTATTATAAACATATTAGTTCATAGTGTCATGCAGTTCTCTCATTACTAGGTTTCTGTAAACGCTCACACTATTTACTAAAATTCAATGTGACTAAAGCTGCAGTTGTAAATTTGATATGCTTTTGTAATCTGTATAACTATAAGGTCTCGAATCCAGAATCTTTGAAGCCCATCGGTCATCTATTTGGACCAAAAATACCATCAAAGAACATTTACCTAAGAGGTGGACAAATGACCCTTATACAATTCGCAAGATGTCGGTAGACTGCAACGGATGGCGTAGTGGTTTAAGCGGTCGCCACGCCGCTTCCTACTGCGCCGAATGTTATGGGTTCAAACCCCAACATGGATCGACACTTTGTGTGATCCACAAATTGTTGTTCTGAGTCTGGGTGTTCTTTGTGTCTCGTTTCATGTATGCCCGTAAAGTCCCCCGCGACACAGGATATATTCATAATACGGAAGTTGTCTTTTCATATGTATGTATTCCTATGTTGTATGGAATGTATTCCTACTGCGGGAGTTGTCTTTAAAAAAAAAAAAAAAAAGATGTAAACCTTTGAACTGATCTTCTTGAAAAGCATTGATTGAGACATACGTCCATCAGTCTTTTAGCTGAAATGCTTTTAGCTTCAGCTAATTTTAACATATTAAAATTACAAGTGACTGATGATGATTGATGATATGTTAAAATTACCTACATGCTTAATTATTACTTTATAGCAACTGATGCTAACATTTATTGATAACTAGCTGTACCCGACATACATTGCAATGCCACATAATGTAAAGTATAATGAAACGAGAAAATCATTTATATATTGTTTTTTTGGGCCAGGAACCCTCGCGGGCGTCCCTAGAATACCTTACCAAATTTTCATCACAATCTGATCAATGGTTTCGATTTACAAATTTCAAACATTAATTTTTATTCATATAGATGGGACAAAAATTCCTTCCATTCCTCACACATACCTATAACTAAATTTAACGTACATATAACTAAATTCAACGTACATATAACTAAATTCAATTTAAAAGACTTGAAATATATTTCATCAGAGAACGAGACAGGGAATTGTTATTACGTTTAAGATGTTTTCACTAATTAACAGATCATACGCATCGTGTCTCGAGATGCTCACGGCGTGGACGACGGCTGGTGGCGTGGTGAAGCCAACGGCATATTGGGCAACTTCCCATCCCTGATTGTCGAGGAGTGTGATGAGGTGGGTGGTACATTTTGAGATTATAAAAGACACAATTTATAAATTATATATAAATATTTTGGGATTAAACTCAACTAGTGAATTATTGTAGCCACTAGCTGTAAGGATAGTTGCTGTCCCCGATGAAGGTTATATTTAACCGACCAGGATTTGTGAAATCGTCATTACCTATCAGTTTTCCTTACAGAAGTCTTTCCTGGTGGGTCGCGTTATGAACCTTTAGTTATAGGGCAATCGGGAGACTGCAGACTGGTCCATCTTAGGCCTTGTAATAGGGATATAAATGTATATGACTCTTTTGACTTTTTAGGATCCGGGTATATCAGGGTGTAAACAAACTTAAATAAAACGGTTTTATATTGTTATTATGTCAGAACGGCGAGCCACTAAGCGGCATTGAAGACTGGACACCTCCCGAGTCTGCGCCCCTCGTATTTGCTTCACCACCGGGTACCCCACCAGGGCAGGAAGATGAGAGTAAGCACTTGTGCAATTTTTTTTGCATAGTTTTTGCTTGTATGAATGGGACAACTTTATTACCATTTTCAAGTTAATTTTAAAGCCTTTTGCAGTAATTTTATTTCGGCCACTATATTATGATATATATTTTTACTCAGAAAGAATAAGAAACATGTACATTAATAACATAAATTAATACACACAATCTTTTTGAAACAAAATCTTAATCACTTTTTAACTTATCACTTTAAAGTAATAGGCAATGAAAAAAGCAATGCATTTTTTACATATAGTTAAGTTAAGTTAAGTAAGTTGTGTTTGCAAGTATTTTAAAACATATCCACATTTTTTTTTATATCTGAGTTTGTCCTCATTCGGCCTGAAATATGTGCAAAAAAATATTAAGATAATTTTTGTCACATTGTGTGAACTTAGTGAGTAAAATGTTAGCTTTGGCTGATTGAATAAAAAGTAATATCGTGGTTTGGTTCCCAGTTGGCAATGTCGCACGGTCTCTACGTCAGACACCACATCTAGATGTCAGTTGCATGTTTTGCACGGATATAGATAATACTAATGTATTTATGCAATAATCTTTGCCAATGTAGTATGACATGGATTAGTCTAGCATTTATGGAGGGTAGAGGCACTGTACCATCTTGCATAACGGTCATTATATATTAAAGGATCATAATAGTGAATAATAGTTCAAGAACCGACCACAGTGGCGCTGGTGTAGCCAAAGAGAATAGTATGAAGTTAGCAATAATAGTCAATTGTAGTTTGGACGCTGTGAAGTTCGCTGACTTCAACTATTCATTCTATGCTTTTTGGCCATTTAATAAATGATTAAACATTAATATTATACCTCTTATGATGAAATTGCAATAAATCCACTGTATATTATATTTATTTATTATTATTTTAATGGATTTTTATATTTACAATTCAACCAATTTACTCGTACTTCTAACTTTACTGGGACCTCCCAAGTGTCATTAACTTGGTGTGTTCGTGGGTCACTGCAGTTACAGTAGTAGGCGCTATGGGAGGATTTAGTCCATCTTCTTATCTTGATGATCTTAAAATCATTTAGGGAGGCATCGTCTGGTAGTGAACGTCTGCCTATAGTAGCTACACCTAATTATGGCGTCCGACGGACACTTTGCACATACAGAGATGGTACTCTTTGCCTAGATCTTTCATACCAATGCTCTTTACTTTCAGATATTAGTCAGTACAATACAGTAGTGGACTGTTAAGTAAAATTAGTTTTTTATTTTAAACGTCAAAACCATAGGTTCTGTGGAAATTATAAGAAAATAATGATTTGTGACGTCATCTCTTGCTATATTCTTCATCAATAATTTGGGTTCCCGGGAGCTAAAAATCCCCCTCCCGCTGACTCGCCCGAGGACCCAGGGCGGGCAAACGCATTGTGACTTTGATTTGCGATTCCCATGGGGGGGGGTATTTGCTTACCATCAGGTGACCCGTCTGCCCTTTTGCCCTTTATAATACAAAAAAAAACAGGTCAGTTTATTGCAAAAAGTGACCATCTTTTTTTCTGTCCCTTGAAATTCTTAAATGGTATTTTAAAAACACAATAAAATTTCGCTGCAGTAAAAATACCCACGGGTTATAGTGCAAATTAGTAGGGGGGGATAATCCTAAATTCTCTTTAAAAATTTATTGGAAAGTGAAATTATTTTAAAAGAATAATAATAATAACTCCACATCTCCCCGGCCGTTTGACCCCAAACTGGCAGAGCCTGATATCGTAACCAGACGCTGAAAACCCTTTTATAAAAATTTTTAATATATACATTTTATAGATAAATTACACCCAGTACAAACAAAGACCCCTTTCACAAAAATATTTGTTTTGGGGGGAATCGAACCCAGCCCCTCTAACATCAGGGCACTAACACTAGACCAAACGGCCCCCTCTTTAAAATCTTTACAAACGAATATTTCTTCGAAGCTTTGTCCTCTGTTCCGGTCAAATTGAACGACAAAATTCAAATTTAACAAAATATTTAAACATACATAAAATATTTTCTGTTTATTTTTGTAATTTACGAAGTGTGGAATGTCGCGGTTATGTATAATTATCTTTGACTGTACTACAGAAATATTAACCTTTAGTACCGTTAAGGTTTTTATTTCTAGATTATATTAGACACAAAACATTATATTTATTGTTTCATTGATGTCTGGCTTGCAACGTATTAAATTTGTTTTCGAAATCACCACGCAATGGAAGATTGTCATTGATTCTCTCCTGAATGAACTTTGCTACTTAAAACAATATAAATGAATAAGGATAATATGTGTTAAAAATATTCGGTTTGAATATCTGACAATCACTGGGAACACTACCAAACCAAAAATTGGCTCGAATGATCGAAATTTGCAATGCGAATTGGCTACGTTGGTGTTGGCTGAAATGTTTGTACCCGTGGACGCTGCCAGTGCTCCTGAATGACAACAACAACACCAAAGGTGGCGCTCCTCCCATGTCCCGCCGCCCCCGCCGCCGACCGACCTCAGCGACTCAATGGATAGCCAGCCCGACTTCAGTTTTAATCTAGAACTCAGTAGGAATCACCATGAGCAGTATGGGCTGCAGTTCGGTGAAGTAGCTCCTGCGGTCACCATCGTTGGTAAGTTTCGTGATCAACGTATTATCCAGGTAAAAAACACTGTATGGTAGGCTTTATTAACATAAACACACTTCAATTCTAAAACATTCTAATGTAAATAACAAAAACTTTCTGTTCCAGCATCTTTTTAACAAAAGATCAGTCTCAATGTTAACCTGTGTTGCTAACTGAAGTCACTTCTCTAAGCAATTATTAGTAATTTTAAAAGTAGTTTTAAATGTTGATGATTGTTATTTAGTACCAATATTTATAGAAACTTGTAAGTGAGGAAGCAATATGAACTATTTCATTCTGCCTTTAAGGAGTTTCCACGCACGAATATTTAAAACATGTAATGTGCTTACTTGGCCGCAAGACTTACTAGTACGAAAAAAGCTACAAAATATCAACACAGCGCTGTGAAAAACTTAAATACAATAAAATGTTTCACAATAATAGACTAAAAATACACACAATACATTAAAGACAACAAGCAAAGTACCAAATTAATAACATAACTTATCATATTTAAAAAATTTATATTTGACGCAACACACGATATTAAATGAATATCTTTCCTCGTAGTCGTATTAAAATATAACGCCTAATGTCATTTTACGAACGAATTAAGTGTACAATATAAATTCACCGCATTCGTAAAAGGAATAAGTAGAGGTTTTTTGTTCAATAAATATTTTTTTCGGTCAATTATTTAGCGATAATATGAAATAACCGTTAATTTTTTTAGTAAAATGTAAGCGTTTACACTCATTATCAAAGACCTATGTCCAGCAGTGAAATAATCTAATTACTAAGATCATTTGTATGTCTAGGTAAACTGACAAAATTATGAAAGCGTAAAAAAAAAAGTGTCCAACTGTGGGCTTACTAGGTCCTTTTTGCTGTGTGTGGCAGCTAAAACGCTCAATTTGCACGCACACCGGCATAAATAAACGTGGCCCATTTGTTTTACTGCCACACTTTATAGAGACATACAAATGATCTGAGGCTAACTGATTTATTGATTAACCAAGCATATAAACTCGTTTTTTTCTTTGTTTTAAATAATATGCCTTACTTTTTAAATACGTCCATATAACTAATTTAAAAGTATAAAAAAAAAAGATTTCGGCTGGTTAAAGTTCCAGAGACAGCAACCTCACTATAAAGTGAATGTGTAGTGAGTATCATATCAAGAAGTAAAGACTTTTACATGAGGCGATATCACATTAATAAATCCCATCACTCTGCGCTTTTCTTAAAACTTTTTGCCTCGTACAACCAATTTGTAAAACTAAATGTTCCATGAGGTATTTCCATAAACGACCTTCAAACCTGCCAAGGCTGCCAACACTGCCAAACATTTAACACTAGTTAATGAATACTTAATACAGGGCATAAAATATAACAGCTAACACTATTTGTAAATAGTATGCGTTGGCTTTGTCGTCCCTTGGCTATCCAATAAACATAATATGTAATATTTGTGAAGAGAAAGACCAGCCGAGACTTAAACACAATCTAAGCTCGCTCTGCTGATGTTTTCTATTTGTTTACGCTGTATTATAGCCAATCATTCTTTTGTTATAAAGGAGAATTGTCAATGTTACTGTATGTTATATGTTCAATGTATTGTTGGTTAACTAAATGTGAATTCTTTTCCATGCTTCAGTCGACGAGGTTGTCGGAGATAACAATTGGGATGAGGTTTGGCCCTGTCATAGAATACCTACGTCTGTCCCGTCTTGTACAATTGACTAGTGGCTTGCAAAGCTTGTATCGAGTAGTTCGTTGCTGTTGTTTGTTTTATGCCTCTTTTCTACTTTTAACAGCAAGTAATACTTTTTTTATTATCTCGTACTGAAGTCTGAACTTTCATTCAACCTCCATCGTAGTTCACGTCCTCATAGCATGTCGCTTCATGGTGCATGACTCCATTTACTTAACTCTTTCGAATTTCTTCGAGTGGTATCTTTAGAAGATATTAACGTGGATAATAAGGGCCTCCTTTCTGTAGGACGACGAAGAACCCCCGCTCCTGGTGAGGGCACCGGAGCCCCCGACAGTTGAGCTGCCACCGTCAGATGACTGCGGGCTCGGTGTAGCGCAGATCGTCATCACAGCCGCGACACCGATGATAGAGGAGCCAGATCAGCCCTTCCCGCCGCCTGCGCCCGAGGCGGAGGCCGACGCCGAGATCGAACAGGACGCCCAGACGGAGCCACAGAACGAGGAGAACGACGACGACGAGTCGTCGCTGTCGGAGCAAACTGCGGTCTGTCTCAGAGATTCGGACGAGGGTCCGGCCGACTCAGCTCCGCATCCTCAGTCGAGCTCGACGGCTTCGGAAGGAGAATCAGGCGGCGCGTCAGTAGCGTCAGAACCTCCCACCGCGCCGCAGTCGCCACCAGCTGCACCGCGTGGCGGTCGCGCCTCCATCCCGACGAGCTCGAGCCCGCGCAGCTCGCGAGGCTGACGGACCTGAAGGAGTCCAACGCTTAAGGCCTAACGTGCCCGGTCGACATTGTTCGCCAACGTCGGCTGCTCACGGTAATCACTTCGACCATCTGTAAGAGACCGTTTCTCTGCTATCTGTTTGCTACGTACACTGACTTAACCGAGTGTACCGGTCGCGTATAGCACTATATGTCTTTCTACAATATAATCATTAATGTTTCGTGTGTTTTCACACAATATTCGTTAACTGTTTTATTTATCTGTGCAAACTATCAAGAGTATTCTAACATTTATCTGTGGTAAAGTTAGTGTTAAATATTTATTTACCTAGTAAAATTATATTATATGAATCTAACTAGGTGTTACAGTAGGCAATGTTTATTGATGTTAGTACTCAATATAAATTTATGGGATTATTTGTAAGAGTTTGTTGAGAAAACGTTGTGAATTCAAACTGCGATCACATTGGAGATCAGTTACGTTTAGAGGAACGGTTGCGGCGTGTAGATTATTGTGTATATAGCTAGCAAATACTTATTACTAATAAGTACAGGAGCGTGTCCTTGTATTGCGATAGAGGGAATGTTAAGTGCAGTAGAATGCAACTTCGTGTTCACCGAACGATAAGGGGCGAAACCTACATTTAGTAACACAGCGATGACAGATTCATTTAGGTATCAGTTCTGTAACACCTTTCTAAAAGAATCTCGACTAAATGAACCATGTTGTGCAAAGACAGTATTCTATCAAGAAAACTTACATAAACAACTGTTATCGTTTCAAATTGATTTACCTACGTTGAGAATATAACAATCAATTCTTTAAATGTAGGTAAAACATTGATCTCCAAAGAAACTAAGTCTTTAAAAGTATACATAGCATTTACGACTTCTGTTAATAAGCTGTCTGTGTAGTGGTCCAGCCTCAAGTCAATCGGTCGAGACGCGAGTGACGTGTAGCGTTAGGTAACTTAGGTCCATTTAGGTCGGATCAGAAAGTGGACGGGCGTGACAGATTGTTATGTACTATAGTTAAACCGCCGTAAGCTTGGCCCTCCTGATGGTTTGCGGACGCGGGGCGGGTGATGCGCTCGGCTATACATGACACGATGTACTAACTCAATATCTTCAGATTTATTTGTTTGAGATTTAATCTACACACGATGTAATAAAAATCGAATTTATTTTATATTTATTTCCATGTATTATAATGTCAGTGTATTGTAAGTTTTTATGATTAATTGTAAAATTTAATACTGTAAAATAATTTTAATAAAATCACCTTATCTTCATCATGTAAATTATATTCAGATACAATTTAAAAATTAAGTAAAATAATAAATATTCTTTATTTGAACTTTAACAGTAGAACCTCTGTAAGCCGAACTTCCAAGTTTTTAAATCTTTTTGTGACGCAGAGTCGGCAGATTATCCATGTTGCAAAATAATACCGTGTGTAACAGTCTTAAGAAAAATAACACGTACAACCATACTTTCACGTCAGTCACTGCCGGCGGACAGCGACGCACTAGCTAATTGGTTGAATGCACCCCCGCCCCGCGTCCCCCAAACCATCAGGAGGGCCAAGCTTACGGCGGTTTAACTATAGTTAATACAGGAGACATCACGCCATCGCGCTTGGACCCATCTAGCAGCTGAAATAGAATATTAGAGCGGCTCATTACGCACCGCGTGGCGGTCTCGCCCCGCTCGCAGTCTAACCCAAACTTTAATGACCATTTTCGAAATGAATTGATAATTAAAATCCCACACAATCTTGCAAACGCTCAGTGAGAGGGTTAGGTGCATATAGGGTGCTAACACCCTGTTGTTAAATATTTACACTTAACGCATCAGAAATTCGAAGTTACTAACGAAGCTAACTTAAGTTGAACCTCAAAAGGAATATCGGTTCTTATTTTGTTGTGAGAATATTGATATTATGAGATCAACTTACAGGTCTGAGGGTTGTTACAAGAACTATTTTTTCGTTACCTGATCTCATAATAATTATTATAATTCAAACTTTTGCCTAACAAGTATATACACTTATTATTATATACATATAATAAATACCCATGGATATGTCGCCGCGTACATAAAAAATTGACAGAAACTTGAGAGAGATATTAGAAAAAACAAATTGTTTCTGTTTAGCAATCTGTTGCACGTTTTAAAATGGGTATGGGTATGTAGGTATACCTTCAGAAGAACGTGTAGCTTATCAGATTTTCTACCAAAAATTAATCTTTGTTAAACATTCAATTATTTACATAATGAAATGAATATGAACTCTGTTTAGAATTTAATAAAAATACGTCACGCGTTAACAAGACAATGAAAACGTGCATTGAAATTGCTTGTTAAACAATATAAATAAGTAGTATAATAAGTGGTAATTCCACAAATAAATTCATGCAACTGTTGATCGACTTCAACAATTTTTTATAGAAATTTCAATTCTATTTTAAGTGAGTACAGTTCAATTGTGATCTCAAATGGCGCTAAAAATAATAATGACTTCACGACTAATGATTTTTAAAGGAATTGTAATTAGTATTATTTTTTGTTACCAACTGTTGATAGTTTGAATTCGGAACCGGATCTGCAAAGAGACGAATACTCGTGGTAGTCCCAGGACAGAAATCGAATATTGTTTTTTCTTCATAGTTGCAACTGATAGTTACTTGGATCACACTTATAGGAATTATTTTATGGAACATACTCGATACGTAAGAGTTTAATGTTAGTGCATTATTTGGGTAAATAATATTATAGTGGCATATTTCGAAACCTTGACATTTTATTTTCCGATATCATCAAGATCAAGGAACTATAGATAAATATATATAAATATAGTGTTCAAAATATTGCCCTAAATAATTACCCAATTAACAATTACAGCACATTCTATTTAAACAATTTATTAATGTCTTAGACTAATATTTATTAAGTGTTAGTTGATCAACTGTGTGTTACTTTATTATATAGGTACCCTATATTTTGTTACTTTATAATATGTTAATTATATTCTATGTTATTGTTAAATACACATTATAACAATTGATAAACATTAAAATATTTTAGACAAACTTAGCTCAAAACTGAATATGATTACAATGAGTTTATGAAGCATATAGTAATAGTATTAAATAAATTAAAACCCAGTGTAAGTCCAATTGTACCAACTTATGCACACAGATAATGGAGTTCATTACATAACTTTCAAAAAGGATCTGTCAATTTTTACTGGTCCGAACTAAACTGAACTATTTTACAAACTATTAATTTACAATAACATGCCTGTATGTAGTATTATAACTACCAATCAAGCATCTCTCTTATGTCAAACCATACGTCAAATAGACAATGACAGGAGATATTTAAAAAACAAAATTCCCTTCACATTACTAATATTACTAAATGCTTTACAAACTCCACAAACTATATTAATGTCAACTAAATCATTGTTAAATTCCTGTTTCGTTGTAAAATATCAATTTAAATACTCACTTGATGTTATTTACTCAGTATTTGAATCGCCGTTGCTTTTTTGATGTCAAATGTTTGAAAACAGTAAGTACCTGTGTTTTTAGCTCAACCGTGTTTCATGTTTTTAAATGCAAAATATAATAAGAGGATTATAGCACTCTGTAGTTTTATATAACTGTAATAATAAATTACCAGTTATGTCAAATGTAATACGAAAATATTAAATTTGTTTGAAAACAATTTAATTATATTTACAGCATATTTCACAATTACCAAAAAGTATTCGGCAATTTAAGAAATGTGAAACACAAACGATACCTACGTCTGAAGATATAACCTAAAGTGTATGTTTCACAATCGCCAAAAGGATTTTGAAATACATTGCCGAATTATTATTTTTTGGGGATTGTGATACAATATAAATTAATAAGTGTTGCTTTTTCTTTAGTAAACTGAATTAATAAACTTACTTAGCTGAGATTATGCGAATTACTAAATGATCATAAAACTTGTCACTGTATAAGCTTGTGTGTTAAAATCAGTATTAAATTAACGATAATAAATAATAATCTGTGTACTAACTCTTTGTACTGTTACCATTTTGTATCACATGTACCTTTGAACTTACAATAAATATATCTAGACACAAGGAATAAATGTTGTTAGTGTCCATACTAACCCGAACACCCGATATTACTAAAGTAATTTTAGTACGCTTACGTAAATTAGATTGAATTTGAATTTGATTGAATTTGAATTTGAATTAGATTGCATCGAAGTTGATTAGCCACTAGCCAGATATTCAAAAAAATTCCATACGAGAACAGAACGTTCTGAGAACTTGTGCAAATCCTTCGCTCAATTTAGGATCGCTACATTGGGTTTAATGACGTCACACGATTAGTTTTAGTATTGACAGTTACAGTTGTCAACGATAACTTAAGCGATTGGTTTATCTCTGAGCCCTGAGATTTGTTTAAACAGAGAGGAAACTCGCTTTTATCTTTCATTAAATCCTCTGTTTAATTCTTGAAGAATACATCGAGGAAACGAAAAAAGTAGTAACTTTTAAATAACTAAAAACAAATTGAATGATTCTATATTATGAAGCTTCTATGAAATACTTTGATCGATTTAATGGTACCACAAGAAGTCCCCTATGCCTTGATATTTATAATAGGTACCTACATTCATACTTATTGAACTTTTGATGGAAAATGAATTAATTTAAAAGGGGGATTAATAATATATTAATCCCCCTTTTAAATTAATAACCTGTGCACTCTCATACAATGGTTGAAGTCAAAGGCTATACACAACTTTTGAACAGATAATTTCCCGTAATCTCAGCGTGTTACATATGTAAGTAATTAGACTAATAGATATACTGTTTAGTATTCAAATATTTATACATAGAAGTTAGAGACTTATTATAAACTAATATACTAAACGGTAGACGGCTGTACCGCGTGCAATGCAAAGATAAAATTACGGCAAGGCATTAAAATAAAAATATTAAAAATAGGTATATAAGCGTCATACTTTTGTCGATAGATGGACATAATTTTTAAGAATGTAACAAATTCGTTACACTTGAAGTCCAAATGGACACTAATTTTATATAATTAATTAAATGAACATCTGTCATAATATAACATGGCCTCGTCGAGGTAGCATGTTAGAAGCCAGCGCCCACACTGCCACACAAAAACCAATTATTGATGTCGAAAACAGTCTCGGAGTTGTGTAAAACATAAGTAAAGTATAAGTATACTATACGTGTAAATATAGTGTTGTGTTGTGGTCTCACTGACGTTAATAGAACAAGATGTTCGTACGGGACCACAGAATAACAAGATGGAAGTAATTTCTACCTCGGATCTTCTCAATAGCATATACCATCGACGACTATTCAGTAAGCCTTGGTAGAGTATGTAGATACCTTGTTCTGAGCGACCGAGATGACCGAGGTTATAGTTAGCGCAGCATTTTACAAGCTTTTTCATGCAAGCTGTCATACCAGTAGGATAAGTAATGCTTTGCCATATGGTTCAGTAGAACAAATTCTTTTGGTTACACAACTGTATTTGTTATTCATAATAGGTAGTATGTGGCTGACTTTAGATAAAGGAATCTTGGTAGTTATACCCTATTTATTGTAAAGAAAGAGGTCTTATAAAAGACTGTCTTGACACCTATACAAAGTAGGCAGACAGTCTTAAGTAAATTCTGATAAAATAAACTATTAATTCTTTCGGGCACTAATAAAATGTGTCCTTGCTTTCCGACGTAATGTTTACTTCACTGATTCACCTTAAGCTTCAAGTTCCTTGGTATAAGCCATTGCACGCGGTACACAATACACAATAATATAATGGTTTATATAGTCATTACATGAGCGGGCACCGTGAGGTCGCCGGGGCTATGTATGACTGCTTTAATGTTCCCCAATGCCTTTTTGACCTGCAATAAATTATCAAAAATTTATATGTCTTTTATTTTATTAACCTATTACACTCTGAAATGTACTCCCGCAATATATGAACAATATTTTTTTTAGTATTACCAGCCTTTGACCACTTCTAAAAACGAATACTCCGACTAAAGATTAGGGATCGCAAAGTATTCGAGATTGCAAATAGAAATTAGATTGAAGTGCAAAGGCGGATCAAGTATTATGAGCACAATAGGCTAACATCTCATCGGCGCCTCTCACATCTCTCTATTGCCCATACTATATTATTATTAACTTCAAATTTTACTTGACATTGTTTACTACAACTTTTCATTTAATTGTTTTACCGGGGCTTGCGGTGGAGTGACAGACCCGACTCGACTAGAACCACACGGTGTACTGCGCCTGAAATAGGAAGAATCCAATAACAGCCTTATTAAGACGTCCGGGCCTTTCTTTTTTGGCAACACATGGCTTTACCTGTCACTCCCAGGCTTGCACTTATGCAATAGGGATGTAGGGATGTAGAGGAATACATAAAGCAATGTATAGGTATAGGTATAGGTTATGAAATTATGGATACCCTACCACGCTGCTGTACATTCATCACAATTCCATCCTAAGGAAACTTAGTAGAGTCAGCACTTGTATACCATACCCACTACTAAGTGCAGATGCATGCCTCGCTTCCTCCTTCACGTGAAAGACAATCAAGTAGCCTAAATAGTGAGTTATGCAACACCCTAAAAATTCTCAAAACTAAGATTGAATGTTGACTCAAGCAACTGGACTATCATCCACCTAAAGACCTACTTTACCATGTCTCATAAATACACTCGCACACTAAGTACCATAAAAGCCTATAAAAACATCTTTAGATTTTATAAACAACCTTAAAACTCTAAAAACTATAATAACTTTATTTTTCACACAATGCTCAGCCTTGCTCTCCTAGCGTTCAAGTTCATACGGAAAAAATGTGCGGGGGTTGATGCTACCCTTATATACGATATATACGTGTTGCGCAAAGATTTGCTAGTGTTGACAGCGGCGCCAGTGCTCCATCTGTAGCAGAATACCATGGTTTCATCTGCGCAGATGTATGCATTAGCGCAAATCTCTTTATTTTTAGTGCCGACTTGTGGATGAATATACTATTTAAGAGCTACAAAAAAAGTAGCTACAATCACCGCAATTTAAAAATAAACACTACTTATTGGTTCTAATACTTCGCAAATACAGGCTTTAGTCTAGTTTGAGATTCTGTATCAGCACTTGAATTATATATATATATAGGCTATAGCTATAAAACTAGAAATAAATAATATTCTACGGTAACTAGATTGCTGGTAACATTATATTATACTTAGTATGCATATTATAGACAAATTACATCCAAATGCAGAGCTCAAGATCGTGGTCATCACACAAACGATGTCTGATTCAGAATTCAGGATCGTGAACCGCTTAACCGGCATTGGACCTAAGCCGGACTTGAAAACAGCTGTACTTACAGTTTCTTCTTCTTCTTCTTATACTTGGTAACTTAAATTTGGAATTGTTAATAAGATTTTTCATAAAGTCAAAAGAGGACATGGCTTGAGGTGGATCACTGTGTCGCTCAATTTCTTACGGGTCATGGTAACTTTAAGAGCAAGTTGTATTCATTTAAATTAGTCGAGTCACCATTGTGTCAATGCTCAACACCTAACTCTCACTATGAACAGTCTGCTCATCATATCCCTTGGGAATGTAGTCTTTGGTATAATGAAAGCAATATACTGCTGAATAGCTTGCAGGTGACATCTGGGGTGGTATACTATGGGGATCTTGTGTCAACTAGGGTGAATTTCCGTGCGTTTAGGCGATTCTGCCATACATATTATAGAAAATCAAATATAGCTCACTTAGGACCCGTAATATTTTTGTGGCCGTGGTGCTTCCCTGTTTAAAAGAGTGTATGGCTATTATTCGTTATCGTGTTATTCGGAAACAAGTGTGGTTTTATAGAAAAGGATGCAATCCAGGAACACCTATAACGCAAGTGGCAGCTTCTCCTACTTCCTCATGCTTTCTCCAACTGCCATCCTGCCATCATTTTTTGAAGTGAAAACTTCTTTAGCGGCGTTGTACCTACACTTTATTGTAATGGGTAAAAAATGCTAAACTCGCGTCAGGACACGTGACCTGATCTAAAATTCGTAAGACGTTCGTTTAGGCGGCGCAGGGCGCTTGCGCGAATGTTCGTGTGCGTCAAAAATGCACAACGTTAAATATTCAAGTTTTCACTTCTGCCGACACTCCCGGTGTGCAAACCCGTCGTTTTTTTTTTAAAGGTCTACTAGCAACCGAAGTTACTAGTATTCCCGTTAACCCCTCCCGCTAAGCTAAATTGCTTGTGTTAGGAGTGGGTTCACGTCAGTAGTGTACTGGTCAAGATTTGAACCCACCACCTCTTGATCGCAAGTCCAATGCCTTTACCACTAGACTACCGCTGTAAAAATGCTATTTAAATCAGGTATTGGACAATCACTAGACTACCGCTGTAAATGCTATTTAAATCAGGTATTGGACAATCATTTCAAATTCCCTTTAAAAACGGTCAAAAGGTTTTGCAACTTATGAAATAGTAACTGCCGACGTCACATCTTAATATTGTCATATTAAATTCAGTAAAAATAATAAGTTTGTAATAGCAAAGATTGTAATAAACAGAATGGGGTAGATGACTGCCAAGTTTTTTTTTATGCCAGAGGGGGCAGACGAGCCTACGGGTTACCTGATGGAAAGTGACCATCGCCACCCATGAACGTCTGCAACTCAGGAGACACAAACGCGTTGCCAGGTAAAATTAATATTTTTAAACTTCAAATCGACAGACGCGTTACGTTTTTATTAAAATACTACAGCGTGTCATCATACCTGGCTATTACCAAATCATTTATATTTAACTAGCTGACCCAAGGAACATCGCGTGTGTCTCTCAAAAGGAATAAAATATGCCCGTATTTCAACATATTTCATTGATGCACGTATTGACCGTAGCGTAAAGTTATATAGCCCATTACTTTCCTCAATAAAGGGGCTATCCAACACCAAGAAAATTTATCAATTCGAACCTGTAGTTCCTGAGATTAGCACTTACAACCCACCAAATAAACAAAACAAACTCTTCAGCTGTATAATACTAGGACGTAATAATATAGATTAATAGGCACGTTCCGCGCTTGCAGGCCGCTTACACCCGGCACGACACATCCATTTTAAATCTATGATATTCATTTTAATAATATGCTGTAAATGGCAATTTTGTAGATCAAATTGCCATTTACAGCATATCATTAAAATTATATACTTAACGTAAGTAACGTAGGTATTTAATTAAATAAAGAATAATACTGTATGATTTCCTCAACTATAATATGCATGCATATATGTATTACATATAATCCGCCCCTTGCCTCACCTCTCTATTGGTCAAAACCGTATTAGAATCCATTGCATAGTTTGCAATTTCTAAGCGTACAAGAAAAAAAAAAGCGTCTTCCTTTTATACTGTGTAAAGATATTGATTTGAAGATATCAAAAAAACTATACAAGTACAATTCAGGATGTACTTAAAGACATTTAATGATTCAGGCGAAATTAATAACTTTAAACTTAGGAATCTACCCTATTGTTTAAAACAATTATTTTTTTAATAACGTAAAAACAAACTTTGATTTAACAACCCTATTACAGCTCTTCTTCTTTTAAAAAAGTAAATTCCTGCAGTAGAAATATATCCTGCGTTCCGGGGGATTCCACCAACCTTTATGAAAACGGACAGAAAGCACACGCAGACTCAGAACAATTTGTGGATCACTCAAAGTATAGTCCCATGTGGGGATTGAACCCACAACACTCAGCGCAGTAGGAAGCGGCGAGGTGACGCCGTGAGGGTGACCACTACTTCACCCTTGCAGTAAAGTTCGACAAGGTGCAGTATCTGACCAATCATCACAGACTTTATGAAATTATAACGAAGTGAAAATAGGATTTGTTTGAATAAATAAAACAACTATTTTACCAACAAATAAGTTTAGTCAATTAGTTCCATTAACAAACATTACCATTTACTTTTCATTCTTACATTTAAATTTCCTTACACATTACAGCTGTTTTATATCAGAGGTAGATATTGAATTTCAAGGAAGGCAAAGACAAGGCATATATTTTTTAAACACTAGGGCAAAGGCATCATCGCGATCAGCCAATACTTTTTTATATACCTAATATTTTACTAATAATTATTACTAAAAGCGTTTCATTTCAAATTTTATTCAAACTGATTGCATTTTGAATAATAGATATTCAAACCAAATAATTTTCGAATTATAATAAATTTATTCCCTAAAGTAATAAATAGAAATTTAGTTATTTATTAAATGCGTTAGACTCTATTATTTACATAACGAAATTTAGTATTAAAAAAATATATTTTTGGGCGAAATTCACCTAAAAATAAAACCAGATGAGCTGACGTCGTGTACTCACGCTGACCACCCCGGTAAAGGTCGGGAGTTAATTAAAATTAGAACAAATTGCTTGGAGCAAGTTAACCTCCACGTTTTATTTTCCTGCAACTCCCAAGCAGTACATAACTAGTTTAGTACGTAAGTTTCTTACATTTATTTTGTGCTTTGAAACTAAACTTACACCGTTTTGTTATTAATTGACATTTTGTGTAATATTTAACTGAGTTTTATATATACAAAAATATTTCTCATTCTGTCATTTATAGGTCAGTTTTATTCAAAGGAAAAATGGATTATAATATATATATAGAGATATAATCTCTGGATCTTACTTTCGGTTGGCCTCCAGCCGCTGTCCATGGTACATTTACTTTTTTTTTATGTGACACAAGTTCAGATTTGTTTTTTATAATTTATACTGTTTATGCCAGTCGCAGGCAGCGCGTCTATTTACCTACCTACCTACTGATTCAGTCCACTTAGTATAGAAGTCCACAATAATTTGTAAAAGCAGTATTAAAAGGTTTATTTATTTATTTATTGAGTCTTCTTACAAACATATTGCATAAGGCGGACTTAATGCCTCAGGCATTTCTTCCAGTCAAACCTTTGGGTGTTGCTGCTGTGTGTGGCAGGTGTATATTTGGGACAGGTAAGATGAGACTGAATTAAGCCATGTTACAATGGCAGAAAAGAAAAAAATCCTACAGATATATAAGTACTATCCATCAACGTCGTGCGCGACCGTCCTGCGGGGTGACAGACGGTGGCGGGGACGAACTTATTTTATAATTTTCCTGCCTTTTTCCCCGTTTGCGCCATAAGTAGGTTATGTTTTTCAAGGATTACGTAAACGGCTTGATGGATTTTGGCGATTAAGGTGTTGTTAGTTACATCTTAATGGTGAGTGACACTGGGTATTTGACAATCTATACAAATAATAAAATTGGAGTGTCTGTTTGTAATATTAAAATAAACGCTTTTTAGTAAATGCCTATGTATGTTTACACGGTACATATGCCAAAATAAGATTTTTTACAAGTTTTGTCTGTCTGTCTGTTTGTTCCGGGTAATCTCTGGAACGGCTGAACCGATTTCGACGGGACTTTCACTTGCAGATAGCTGATGACATAAGGAGTAACTAAGGCTACTTTTTTAGACTAGCTTCGCCCCGCGGCGTTGCCCGCGGTTATAACAACAAACGTGGGTAACACCGCGGGTCTCAGCTAGTTATAAAATAAATTTCAAAAACACATTTTCCGCAGTTGGATTTGGTTTCCTTTATCAATCATTTGCTTGTTCTTAAAATTAATTGGGGTCGGTTTCTTTACCTTACCACCGTTGGGTGGTAAGGTAAAGAAACCGACCCCAATTAATTTGTACTACCAGCGACCGGTTTCTTCCACGGCCTGAAGGCCCTGTATCCTACTGTGACTGCAGTAGCATGAAAAGTACCTGTATGTTCATTTTGGGGCTGGTAATTTCAATATAAAATTCAATGATTTAATTACCCCAAATGACGAAATACTGACGAATACGAAATTTAAATTAAATTGTCATCAACACAGTTAAACAAAATCGCCATTTTCATTTTTGTTACATGAGGTTTTCGAACTGTCTTTTACGGCTAAATTTCTTTACTACAAACGACAAAATACTAAGAAAGATTTTTTATGTAATAATAATATTTAGGACATCCAAGACACAACGCCATCTAGTTTCAAACTAAGTAGAGCTTGTACTATGAAAACTAGATTGACTGATAAAATACTTTTATAATACATACCCATTACACATAGAAAACACCCAAACTCCGAAACAAATATTTGCAGATCATACAAACATTTGATCCGACTCTGAATCGAACTCGAAACCTCAGCACAGCAGTCGCATACGCTACGACTGAGCCACCGAGGCTTTATGTTTGTGATGTTCTAGTAACTTTTAAATTATGCAGACTTACTTTGATATATTGAAGTTAGATTGTATTGGACTAATTGAAATACAACCTAACTACAGTATTTCGAGATTATTTGAATTATATGTGTATACAGAAACCTTTATAAACAAATATCAGGATTAACCTTAATTTTGTATGTAAGTGCTGCCTTGAAAGTGCTTTAAGAAACTTGAAGTAAAAAAGTGCTTTCAAGAATGAACGATATGACAGGAACTCATTATGTGAGTTCAGCTTTTATAGCTAAATTCATTGATATTTAAAATAATTTTTCAATTGCCGCTTCTATGCTCATATATTTCATTCGCTATTCCTTTAAGAAAGAATTTAGAGATTAATAAATGAAAATAAAACCATTTGAGGCTCAATTGTAAAAAAAAAAAGTAGAATTAGTTTGGTTTTTAAGTTATTTTTAAGTTAACAAAATTTTGCAACCAAAATGATTATATATTTTAAACAAAAATCAGCAAGTAAAACGTCAACATAATAATGCAAACATAAATACTGTTCACCAGTGCAATTTAATAAATAAAACTAAGTACGTAATACAAGCTACAATGGACAATGCAGTTCTGAACTTTCACAATTTCAATCCACGAACGTCCACAAACTTCACAACAAACATTATCTTAAACTATTAGCCTTGTACTGCTCATAAATATCCTGGAACATGTCCCTACAGTTCATCTTCACCTTCAACTTGGAACAGAGGAGGAACACTCCAGACAACTTTCTGTGTAAAGAGTAAATTTCCTCTGGTGGGGGACATAATCTGTGTGTGAGTATAGTAGGGACGAGGGCTTGGATCCGTTTGGTGGTTTGCTGGGTACCGAAGTCGAATTCTCCAGAACTACTGGTGAAGACCTCGCCCATGATCATTACGGTGTCCACGTGAGTTTGTTCCATTATCTGTAAAATAGAAATATAAATATTTAATCAGCGTTTCAATGATTTATTCTTCGGGGTTCTCAATGAAGATCCAAGTGTACAATAGGCTAGTTGACTCAATTTGAAAACTTGGTTAATTATAAACGTTAATGTCTATTTTATCCCAAAAACCTATGTTTTAAAGAAAAAGCAATATTTACATTACGTATTTTGTATTTAAAAAAACAATTTAAATTTCCCTTGAAAACGCTGAATAGTGTCATGGCGTATTGAATGACGTCACAGCCTGCGAAACAAAACTGTATTAAGGTGAGACAATATGCTAAAAACGAATAACAATAAGGAGTAACCTGCTCTGTTGTACGAAAACTTCAACAACAACAATGATGTTTTGCGTGCGTGACGTAACACTTTCTGATTTTTTTAAATATTAGATAATAACCTTTAACTTTTATGAGAAATAGACTTGTTTTTTCTTATCTATGTCTCTTCATTTATAATTTGAAACTATAAACAAAGCAATGGACACAAGCCTATTTAAAATTATTGAAGTAAACGAACACATGGACTTGGGCTGTTGGTCTAGCCATGTCTAGTAATAAAAAATAACTTGGTACATCTTAAACACGATGCACGCATTGCCTGAGGTACACCAAAGGTTTAATATTCTGTTGAGTGACGGAAAAAGGCGGCTGAAGGTAATTCATACTTCCATACTTGTATTATAAATGTTTGTTTGTTATGCTTTAACACCTAAACCACTAAACCGATTTGATAAATTCTTTAGCTTCAGCTATATTATCCAACTCAAACTAACTTTATTTAATAAAAAAAAACCTTTGAAATCGAAAGTCAATAGCAACAATCGGTTTTGTCAATCGGGTTTGTTCAAGATCGTGAGGATGGCGATTTTATGCATCTGTGGGTCATTATGCTTTAGATTTTGTATATTTGTCTGTTCAATAGGATTAAGTAGAGTGTATATTATTATTTTTATTACCTTGGACTCATAGCCGGTAAGAAACTTCATGTCCCGCGACATTCGCAAGATGGCGTCTCTATCGCCACAGGAAGCCGCGTGAATTATTTCAATGTACGTATCCATAAATTCCTTCGAGTACACCCGAGTAGCGCCAAAGTCGAGGAGAATCACCTGAAATTAACAAACAATTAAAAACTTGCCTCCGAGCCTTTCTCACAAACTAGGTTGGGGATACGGCTGGACTTCGATTCTTTACTACCATCAGAACTCCATAACCCAAGTACTATAACTCGGCAATCTTGTGCGCGACCGTCCCGCGGGTGACAGACAGTGGCGGGGGCGAGGTAGCGCGTCTAACTAGCACACGGCTACACACGAAGAGAAGCGTGTCCCTTCCCCGCTACACCACCCGCTACCCGCTGACATCTCGAGTACCTCGTCCCCGCCACCGCCTGTCACCCCGCAGGACGCTCGCGCACTACGTTGATGGACTATAGGTTAGGCGATATCGAGGTTCTGTAGAAAACCTGTAGTCGGACTTTATAAGGCTCAACTACCCGTAAAGATTTCCACAGATGTTCGTATAGTCATCGGTACCGACGGCTTAACATGAGGGGTCTCGATATGTTAAGGAATGGTCACCCATCTGTAGACTGACCTCGTGAGGATTGCTCAACTTTCAAATGTGCTACTCGGTTACCACTTAGACACGAGTTCAAAACAATTAAAAAAACAGTATTACTTGTAATGACTACGGGAATCATTATGACTGAAGTTTCTATTAGTAAGACAATTTTTGGAACGAGGTTCTTTATCGCGCGTTACACTGAGCAGATAGGAGCAAGGCCGAAAAAATGTGTAACAAGAATTTTTTGCAACACTTCTTGTCTCAGATCATTCAGTGTTTAATTTATTATCATTTATTTTATTCATAATTAATATATTTTTCATAAAAATTTCAATTTAACTCTATTATAAATTATAATGACTGTATACCAAACGTCTACCAAAAAGCGAAAGGAACTTCGTTCGGACCGAGGGTTCATAGACCCCTCACGAAGTGTTTTGCTAAATTAAGTTATTTTGAGATTATGTGGGACTTAGTGGATTCGACGTTCTCTTTAAGTAATTCGATATTAAAGCAGTAATATAGAACAGTAACTAAATATATCAGTAGATATTAGAACAGTTGTTTTAATTTTTAATTTGGTTCACCAACAACCATTTTGTTTAGATCATCAGACATAATATAATATCTATTAATATGATAAAACGGAAGATTTTGTTTATTTGTTTCAGTTAATCTCAAGACCTACTGGATCAAATTAGAAAATTCTCTTCAAACAATAGAAGCCTCAATAGTAGGATCAATGCAAAATGTAGCAAAAAGGGAAAAATTTGCTTCTTATCAGGGACGCAACGTTGTGTGGGTAAGCTAATATAATAATTACATTTATTAGTCAGAATATGGGTCGTTAGTAGTTACATTTTAGATGCCAGCCATTTTCTGCCATATCATCATCAAATCAGCAGATAGACGTCCACCTCCGGACGGAGACCTCCCCCTAAGGCTCTATATAACAACCATTCCTATGTTTTCCGCATCCAAACAGCTTCCCGAGGACCTTCACCAGGTCGTCGGACCACCTTGTGGGGCCAACCCACTTGTAGAACTTTTTGGCCATTCTGCGAGCAGTATGCCGTACCCACTGCCACTTAAATTTGATAATTCTCCGGGCAATATTGGTAACCTTGGCTCGTCTGTGGATCTCTTGCCCCTAAAACATTTGCGATATCGGAACGTGTATCGTATGATAGATAACATACCTGCTTCGTAGCTGGATTGTAGAAGAAGTTAGCCCAATTGGGATCAGTCTGCATACACCTCAACACAAACATCTCTCTGAGGCACAGCTGCATGATCTTGTATGCGATGTCGATGCGAATCTCGTAAGGCGCGTCGAACAACTTGTCCAGGGGGACTCCCTCTATCAACTCTGTTGTTATCACCTCTTGAGCACACAGCTCGTCTGGAACATAAAAATACATTTGACGACCGGATGGCGTAGTGGTTTGTGTAACGGACTGTTATTCCAAAGGTCGCGGGTTCGATTTCCGCTCAAGTCAAACATTTGTGTGCATGAACATTTGATGTTTGATTTGATCTGGGTGTTCTATGTATAATGTGTATGTATTTACAAAAAAAATTAGTATATATGTATTTATATCAGTTGTCTAGTAGCCATAGTACAAGCTCTGCTTAGTTTGGGACTAGATGGCGTTGTGTGTATGTGGTAGAATATTATTATTATTATTATTTAAACTTTTAATACATGTTAAAAAGTGTAGTGTACCCTTACACTATTCTCTTTGGTTGGCGTGTTTTCTTCAATTTCTACTGCAAGATTGTATATCCAAGTTTAATTAAACCTTATATTGTTCTTGAAGTGTTTGTGAATTATCCTTCTGATATCATCAACAACCTTTAATAGTCCACTGCTGGACATAGGCCTCTCCTTAAAAAGGAGGTTTTGGCCTAGTACTAGATTACTTAGGTAATTATATTGTGTGGTACAGCGGTTCATGAAAACTTAAAGATGTCACATAAATGAGTGCTGCTAGCGCCATCCTATAATCATATTCTTAAACTGTCGGCTTAGAGTAGGACATTCTATACCAAAGACATATAATGTATACTATATGTATAGAATTATAAAAGGCACAACAGGATATTAAAAAAAGAATTACCTATAACATCAGGCACAAAGTACTCAGGGTACGGAGCCAGTAGTTTCTTGAACTTCCTCGTACACTCAGCCTCACGAATGTAGTCCACCTCCCATGCCAGCTCCTTCTTTGCCACCTCTACAATATTGTCTATGAACATACCCTTGGGAATATGTTCCATACCTATGAAATAATATATTATAATATATTAAAAAAACCGGTTTGTGTTACTTTTGAAAAGGTTGCATTATAAACTGTAGTTTATTGGCGAAATAAATAAATAAAAAAAAGTATGGTGTGGTTTTATGAAATCAGCGATGCGAGCGCCGCCATATTGGCCTAGGCCGTTTGGCCGGCTGTAATGCGACATGCGATAGATGGACGAAAAAACTGAGGCGATGGAAAAAAGTTTGACTTTAAAAAGTAAAAAACCCGACTGCGTAGTATTCGATTTTATTTTTTATAATTTTTCTTATACTCAGAGTCACACTCACAATCAAGACGAATCTAACGACACTTCAAACGTCAAAATGTTTAAGCCGTTTAGCGTACCAAAGAATAAACACACATACACTAGACAAAATAACCCTCCGCAGTCGGGTAAAAATAATTTCTCTATCCTATCCCCTTCATCATCAGATTATAGTTACAACGAAATGTATTGTATGAGTTTAAACTCCAGGGGTTTATAGGAATCCACAGAAATTTCAATTTTTATCTCCTGGCCTCGTCATCAGATCAGCTTCAAAACGTCAAAATATAGTATTGTCATTTAAACATATGCATACACGCACGTATGATACGATATGTGTGATAATTAGAAATAGGTCAAAGTGACTTGTAAGATTTATTTACAAGGTAACACACACTCACTCGTTCACGCACACGCACACGCACACGCACACACACACACGCACACGCACACGCACACACGGACATTTTATTCACTACAAATATGCGTATGCACATTCAGGTTGTAAATGACAACTAACCTCTTAATATATTTCTACCCAAGATGAAAATTGGTCCGAAGATTTAACAAGTGTATACGCTGGGAGAGCCCTAGTACCCGTAACGCAAGTTCGATTTCATCATGGGTACCATAGTTCCATTGACTCTACCATAAGGTTTTCTATTGTACACATTTTTATGCCCATATAAGATTGTTATTGTATAACCTTTATAAGAAATAAATTTATTATTATTAATGGGCCGGCTCGAACAGAGTGTAACCACGGCCTCACAGAAAACTGGTATTAAGCGATTCTTTGGTGGCTTATCACCGAGTGGGTGATGTGAACAGATCCCAAACTCCTCTCTCAGTTGTAGGTAGCCCTTAATATAATAAAAAAAGGTACCATCAGCATGTCAACTGCCTTACCTTCATGACTCCAACCAAATTATCAATGTCACTATTAATGCCTTTAGCCACACCAGGGTATTGAACTTTCATGGCCACCTCCTGACCACTGTGGAGTACGGCTAAATGCACTTGACCTGAAAAGAAACTCATCTGTGAAATTCTAGTTCGTAACTTTGCCAAGTGAATTTGACACTTTAGGAAGTCGTGATAGAAGTGATGACGAATGACGGGCCTGTTAGACCCTGCTAGACCCACAGGCTGTTAATGATCCTGACTGCTTAGCTAGTGGTCGTTGATTCGACTTTTTTTTAAGTTAAAGGGGGCAGACGAGCAGACGGGTCACCTGATGGAAGTGAGCATCGCTGCCCATTAACGTCTGCAACTCAGGAATCACAAACGCGTTGCCGGCCTTTTAGGAAGGAGTACGCTCTTATCTTGAAGGTTTGAAGGTCGTTTGGACTTCGACACAGAAACAAGTACTGTGTGATGAACCACGACTTATTGGTCGGTCAGGGTGTAATATATCCATAATATGTATGTATTTAGAAATATATAAGTATGTTTACTTAGAAATATATGTGCCCGCTTGACTGCAATAGGCTAGGTTCTATTACGTAATTGAGACTAATTCAAGAGCAAAATGTAGGCGTTTTATTCACCTCTGTCTACCTCTACAATTAAAAAGACGTGAGGTTTAAAGTGGTCCGTGTGGTGACGGATTAAGAATATGGATTGTCCCCACCCCCATTCATCCCGTGGGTGTTGTAAGAGCCGACTAAGGGAACAAACTACGCAGGACAACAACACTGCAAAGAGAAGGAAAACTTGACACAAACCCTATACCAACCGCTCTGGCCAGCGTGGTATAGTAGGCCAAAACCTCCTTTCTAAGGAGAGCCCTATGTTCAGTAGTGGACTGTTAAAGGTTGTTGATGATGATTGATGAGTTGTAAAGTTGAAGAAAGTAGTGCTGATGAGGTAAGAAAGTTTTTTTTTGTAATAAAGGGTTATTATCCAGAAGGATACGCCAACCCTATCGTACCCTATCATAAACAACACAACTTTTTTTTTTAAATTTTGTAAATAAAAGGCTTTACGACTATGAAAAATACTTTACGACCTATTCTGATATCTACCAAATTTACATATTTTTATTATTAAAATCAGTTTCGGAGTAGTGCGATCGCAAACACACACACACTCACACACACACACACACACACACACACACAAACAAAATTCTTTTTTTATTTGTTGTAACAAATTCTAACAATTTTTTTTATAATAGCATACAGTAACTCTCATATTGCGCTCGCATATTAGAGTAGAAGTGAGCACAATATTATCATCTCGCTTCGACAATTTAAGACCGAAACTGCAATGAGTAATATTTTTCGTTTATTAAGGACAACTCCCGCAGTAGGAATATATCCAGTATCGTGGAGTCTTTACAGACATACATGAAACAAAGACAAAGTATTATCCCATTTACTAATCGCAGTAAGAGGCGGTGAGGGGACCACCACTAAACCACTACACCATCCGTGCAGCACCATCAGTAATTACACTATAGTCACGTGAGATCCACCTACTGTTAATACACAAATGTCTTACCTATCGAAGCAGCTGCGAAGGGTTTGTCCTCAAAACTAGCGACCATGTCCCGCCAATTGGGCCCTAGTTGTGACGTCATCACTTTGGCCACTTGCCACGAGGGCATGAAGTCTGCCGACTGCCTCACACGTTCGAAGATGCGTTGTAATTCTGGTGAGATCACGGCATCGTCTTGCAGGCTAAGCAGCTGGCCTAGCTTCAAGGCGGCTCCTGGAAACATTTAATGTAAAATATTTGTGTAATAAATTTATATATCTAAATATGTAAGTAATAAAACCGCAGTTTTTAATATTATTACAATTTCTTTTATAATTATTACACTAGATAACCGCCTCGGCATCCCAACGGGTCTAAGTCTATCGCTGTTCTTTATTTTTTCTTAGGATAGTAAAAATAAGGTTTTATTATTAATGTATTAGGCACGGGATAAAATCACAATCAACTAAGATTAATCATATGATTCTCAAATCATTTTATCACACCTGTGACTCATCAGGAACATCACTGTGACTTATTATTATTATTACGCTAACGCCAGACTCGCGTTAGGTCTAAATTTAAAAAGAAAAGACGGTTTGATTGATTGTGGCGCCATTTATCTTAGACTATGACCGAATGTAAGTTGTGATTTATCACAGATGAAATCACAGCGAATTAGTAAATCATTTCATTAAATGAATATGATTTAAATGTAGCAATAATTTCAATGTACATGATGTATATCTGAATCTTCATTGAAAATCGCCGCATGTTGAGTGATTTAAAAGGAGTTAGCGTATATACAAACAGGCACATAAAGCAACTTCGTTTTGTATGAAAGGATATTGTTGTGATAACAAAGATTTTTTAATAAGTAGACAAAGGTTTATAGCTAAAGAAATAAATCTAAATATTGGTTCATTATGTTCTGGTACACTTGGGATATATCCGTCTATTAAGGTCAGATATTACAGCTTAGAATTATTAATGCGTTCTACAGCTGGTCGGATCTGCTTAAAATATGACATTATTTCTTTATTAAGAGTTGTCGTGTTTATACATTTAAATGGTAAAAAATTGTATGAATAAACAATGTTAAATAAAAGTGTAACAAATACTTTATAGGCAAATGAAAAAATCTATATATATAAAAGAAAGTCGTGTTAGTTACACTATTTATAACTCAAGAACGGCTTTACCGATATGGCTGAAAATTGGTGGCGAGGTAGCTTAGAGCCAGGAGACGGACATAGGTTACTATTTATTCCGTTCGACAGTGTTTTTTTTATTTGTTTTTTTACGAACTTTGTTTTTTTACGAACATCCATGTTTTTCCCATGGTCAATTATATGTGGCATGTTCACGAGTCGGAAGACTATCTGCGTTGTATGTTTTTGCGCCTGATAAGAGAACAAAAAATGTCGTGTATCACAAGGTACTTAAGTGAAGAGCAACCTATGTACTGAAATGCAGAAACAATAATAAATGATTAATGTACTTCATTTTTTTTTCTAAGAAATAAATTAACGTACTAAATTCGAAAATCGGCTTATTTATTGCCTTTAAGGCGGACAGAGTTCGCCGGGTCAGCTAGTAAGTTATAAAACTACACAGAACAAAAGCACTGCAGATAAAGGAAAACTTGACACAAACCCTATACCTACCCATCTGGCCAGTATAGCAGGCCAAAACCTCCTTCCTAAGGAGAGGCTTATGTCCAACAGTGGACTATTAAAAACTGTCGATGTGAAATTACAAAATAATAAATGCAGAATCAGAATAGGGTCTCGCTTACATTTTGTCTATGATTTAAATCTTATTAACATAGGTTTCTTATATAAAGTTTGTTACTAAAACTAACATAAAACTAGTATATGACTATTTAAATGTGCAAGAGTGAAGAAAAAGGTAAAATCAAAATATTACAAATTGTTTTGTGCTGGGGTGTCTAGACCTGTCATGAGAAATTGATACAACTATTAATACAATATTAATACAATATGTTTTGACACTTTCTCCAGCTAGCATTTTCTACTGCGAGAGTATCAAAAGCACTAGATTGATTTTCCAACCTTGAGAGGATAGAAGGGTGTTATTCGGTACCAAAGGGTTATTTAGTGTAACCCAGAGTTAAATACGCTGGGTCATACATATTAAATGTTTACAAAAATTGCATTATAAAAAGTTTTGACTGTCTCTTTTTACAGCAGCCTGCTGAACGAAATCTTGGAAACATAAAATTGAAAGGTCAGACGAAGGAAAAAGATAAATTGGCATAAAGACTACTAAGGTAAGGGATAAAACAAATATTGGATGGGTATTGGTTGTGGGACTCCGGTTGCCGCAATTTAGACTCAAGATGGTCCTCTATGCGTCGAGGAAAGGTTGGCTACGCGAGGCAACCAGGCTCCGTCCAGAAGCGCAGAAGCCTCCTAGGGCGTACAGAAGCTTCTAGGAGCGATTTGTATCACTCAATGAATATTGGATGGGGAAACAGGACTACACAGGACAGAAGACTTCTCGAATTGGCCTGCCCAAAGAGGCTCGTATGTTCGTACCGTGGCAGTAGCCACTTATTTATTTATTTATTTATTTATTAACTTTATGCACATAAGTACAATGGCGGACTTAATGCCATAGGCATTCTCTACCAGTCTACCTTAGGGTGGTGTGGAAATGAGTGTGGTGGTGCACTACCCTTTGGTTGAGAATTATAAAGTTGACATAAAAGAAGTAATGATAGCAATACTGAGCAAAAAGCAATGAAATAATATAAAAATACCAAACGTATACATACAAGAATACACATACATAGATACTTATATATATTGTGTTATATATATACACATACATATATACCATAATATATAAAGTCAGGTACTTACTATCAGGTGAGAGGTAAAACCACTCTATTTAATTTTATTGCCTCTTACCTCTAACTTTACACAGTGTATCTACAATCCTCTCGGCGTTGGCCGGCGTCCATGAAAGCGTTTGCCGACTCATCCGCTTTCCCCGTCACAGACTGGATCGTGTTCCTTGCATACTGGGCCACAGTGCCAACCCCTAGACCTGCAGCCAACGACCCGAACGATATCATGCGACCGATGCGGGAGGAGGGCACGACGCGTGCCTTTGAGTTTTTCGCTTAGCTGTAAAGGTAGCAAAATATTATAAACCTGGTTTTGAAAAGGGGTATTATTAATTAAACTACATACTTCAGAATATTCATCAATAGCATTTAGTAGTCGAAGAGATAATATAATAGAGGGAGTGAACTGTATATTCCTCTGTAAGTGGTAGCGTACGGTTAGACAGAGAAAGAATATTGTTTTGGTCTCGCATCTCTCTCTACACTGATTGGATGATACTGACTAAAAGGGTTTTAAAGTAATGGATCAGTTACAAGAGCAGAGTGAGATGCAAGGCCAAAACGGTCTTCTTTCTCTCTCTACCAACCGTATGCGATAGCGCCTTATTCACACACACATACATCAAGCGCCTTATTCGCTTCCTCTATATTTATAAGCACTTTGAGTATACCACCCTGGCCAGACGGGTTAGTTTAGGATTTGTTTCAAGTTTTCCTTCCCTTCGCAGGACTGTTGCCCTGCGTACTATAGCACACATAACAAAAGTTTTTATGTATTTATATCTCTCTGCCTCGGTCGTGCAGTAGTAGCGAATGCGACTGCTGTGTCCAGGTCTCAGGTTCGATTCCCGGGTCGAACCAAAGGTTTGTATGATCTGCAAATATTTGTTTCGCAGTTTGGGTGTGTTTTCTACGTATAAAGGCTGTAGTCAGGCTTTAACTGACTTACGATTGCCACAAATGTTCGTATGGCAACCGGGACTGACTGCTTAACTTGGTCTCCGAGGCAAGGAATGTTTCGATATAAGTGGTAACTCCGAACCCGAATGGTAATAGGTTTGCCACTTATCACCAAATTCTAGTTGGCAAAGACGTGAAATCATGAATATATTATGTTCTGTAACCTGTCTGGTGATGACTCAATGTTTGGCATACTGGCGATAACATTGTCACATCCTAGTATGACAGTTGCTTATGCATCTATGAGATCATCATACCAAAACGATGCATTAGCTGGACGTAATTAAATGAGTAATTTATAGTATTGTATTATATATAAGTTGTATTATATGTTAGATATAATAATAAAACTTGACATATGTCACACACAGCTGTCTGATCCCAAACTAGGCAGATCCTATGCTATTTTAACCAGACTGGCTGATATATTTTTTCTAAAGAGAACTCCCGCGTTATCCTGTGTCGTGGGGGACTTTACAAACATACATGAAGCGGACACAAAGAACACCAAGTCTCAGAAGAACAATTTGTTGATAACACAAAGTGTCGTCTATATTCAAAGCTCCGTGTGGTGACGGATTAAGAATACAGAGTGTCACCACCCCTATTCATCCCGTGGGTGTCGTAAGAGCCGACTACGGGAAAAAAACTACGCATAACAACATCACTGCAGAGAGAAGGAAAACTTGACACAAACCCTATACCAACCCGTCTGGCCAGCGAGGTATAGTAGGCCAAAACCTCCTTTCTAAGGAGAGGCCTATGTCCAGCAGTGGACTAGTATAGGCTGTTGATGATGACAAAGTGTCGTCCTAATGTGAGGATCTAACACTCAGCGTAGTGGAAGCGGTGTGGGCAACCGCTTAAACCACTACGCCACCAGTCAAATATTAAAGTATATATTACACATATTGATAAATTATACTCAGACTTAAAATAAATTCTTTCTTTCTTCTTTCTTTTTAAAAAAAGACAACTCCCGCATTAGGAATATATCCTGTGTCGCGGGGGACTTTACAAACATACATGAAACGGACACAATAGAACACCAAGACTCAGAACAACAATTTGTGGATCACACAAAGTGTTGTCCCATGTGGAGCCCGAACCCTCAACACTCGGCGCAGTAGGAAGCGGCGTGGCGACCGCTTAAACCACTGCACCATCCGTGCAGTCAAATAATCGTATTCATCACATAATTACTTGTCCTGCGCTCGAATCGATACTATAACCTCTGGCACAGCACAGCAGTCACTCTCACACCTCTGTCAGATGACCTACCACTAGACCAACCAGCTAGTCTAATATACTGAAGAGAGTACTAAGATCAGGGCCTCAATTCTACTATTTTATATTCACGCCAAGCCACTGTCATACCACTGACACGCTATTGAAATGCCATCGAGTGGCCATTGGCATCGGTATAATAAATAGTCTACACTAACTAAACAACATTTGTTGTTTACAGCAACGATAATTCTACTAATTACGGTGTATTATGTCATTGCAGTTTATACATTTGTATCAATAAATAAAAAAATAGCGTGTCAGTGGTATGACAGTGGCTTGGCGTGAACATAAAATAGCAGAATTGAGGCCCAGGATGCGTTTTCACGGGTGTGTTGAAGCGACAGTAGTGAGTTTTTAGGTTATTTTCTGAATTTTGGCATATAATTTCATATTGTGTTTTCGTAATAGTGTTTGTGTGGTTCTGTGGCAGGAATATTCCTTAACAAGGTTAGTGAATATTAACAACCGCGCTCATTTCTACGGAAATGAGCGCGGAAGACCCCCCTGATGGGGGCGGTGTGTTACCCCCCGATAAACCCAAAGCTATAAAGCGACAATCGGACTCAGTCTTTCCCGTTGACTTCGATGGAAAGAAAATACGTTCACCAGCTGAATCGATTCAGTCAATTTTCTCAAACACCTGGATTTGAGTCTGATTCCAGGCTCGAATACTCGGCATCAGACAAGGGTCCATATTCTGTGTATGTTTCTAGGCTTGAACCTGATCCATCATCCGGCCTGTCCCTTAAGGCACTCAAACTCGCCCAGTTCTTATACAAAAACAAAATACCTGATATTGTAGAGGGAACCATTAAAAATATGGGTCGTAACAAAGTCTGTGTGGAATTTGTGTCCGCTATCTCAGCGAATAATTTTGTTAACTCCCCAATTGTCAGACAATATAACTATGTGGCAAATATTCCTCGCTTCCAAGTATTTCGTATGGGTGTTGTTAGGGATATCCCTACTGAGGGGACTCTAGAGGAACTAGTATCTGGAATATCTGTCCCTAAGAATTGTGGCGAAGTTGTTCGAGCTAGACGTCTTAATGTTAAGAATAAAAAGATGGAGTATCCGTTTGGGTCCCATCGAACTCTGTGGTCCTAACTTTTCTAGGACAGAGTCTGCCAGAAAAATTTTTTGTTTTAATGCATCATTGCCAGTGTCGCTTTACCAGTTACCTACCATACAATGTAGGAATTGTTGTCGGTTCGGCCACATTGCCAAACAATGTAGGTCCCAGCCCCGCCTGCTATAAATGTGCTCAGCCCGCATTCTGGTGACTCCTGCCTGGTTCCTGACTCGGAGATATCTTGTTTTTTATGTCATGGTGGTAGCCATTGTGCTACTGATAACAGATGTCCCGACATAACAGACAAAAATCCATCAAAAGTGTCATGTCTCAGGAAAACCTCAGCTATATGGAAGCATCAGCTAGATTTCCACAGTTTGCCAAGGCGGCTATATTCTGAGGCTGCTGCCAGTCCCAAATCCCCTGCTAATTTCCCTCTAAACCCTCAAACTCATCCATCATCGTACCTCTCCCATCTGCTTCTCCCTCTAAATCATACAAAAAAAACAGTTAACCTTCCCCCTCGCCGTATATCTATGTCTGGGAAGACATATGATATTCATGGCCATAATGCAATTACTCAGTCCCCAACTTCTATCCACCCTAATGGTTGTTGTCTTATCCCCCCTACTGAAACAACTCCTCTTGCTACTCCTAATGACAAATCTTGTACAGCTCCTTCTTTGCTCTTTAATTAATATGCTGTCTAAAATGTCAGATGCCTTACCGTACGACGTTGCAGTTCTTGTTGAACAACTACTTTCTGTTATCACAAAAAATAATGCTTCCAATGGCTCTCCAGGTCCTCCAATGGAACTGTAGGAGTATCCGACGTAACAAACAAGATATCTCTTACTTGATCAATCAACATAAACCTGTTGTTTTGCAGTTTCCGAAACGTGGTTAAAGCCTGAATTCCATTTTAGAATTCCTGGTTTCTCTTGTCTTAGGGACGATAGAAGTGATGGTTATGCTGGTTGTGCCTTATTGGTCAATAGGAATATTACATTCTCTCTAATCTTATTACCAAACCACTCTCTTGGCTTAAATATAGTGGCCCTTAGAGCTTTTAATGTTTCCTTTGTCTCTGTCTATATTCCCCATCCCAACACAAGCATTCTTCTTGAATTAAAAACAATTCTTTCAACAATCCCCTCCCCTATGATTGTTTAGGAGACTTTAACTGCCGTCACACTCTATGGGGATCTCACTGTATTGACTCATGCTCCTCTGTCTTACTTGACGTTATGGATGATTGCAACTTGTGCATCCTTAATGATGGATCTGCAACTCGTAGAGTCTCTCCATGCCAAAATATTAGTGTTCCAGATTTAACACTATCTTCTCCTTCCCTAGTCTCCTCCTATCCTGGTCCCCCCTGCCAAACTCCCTTGGTAGTGATCACTTCCCTATTTTAATCTCATACTCTACTTCATATGTTCCCCAAACCCTACATCCCCTCCTCAAATACAGAGTTTCCCAAGCCAATTGGGAGCAAATTTGCAACATCACTAGATCTAAATTTAACCACTCTCCCCCAAACAAATTCCTTTAATTTTCTTGTCCTCTATGACCAATTTATCTCTGCAATTAACTCAGCTGCTGATTGCTCTATTCCCCTCAAACTTCCTTCCAATAAATTGACTGCTTCTCCCCCTTGGTGGGATTCTGAATGTACTGCCAGTGTTAAGAAGCGCAGGGAGGCTGAGAACAAGTTTGCTGCATCCCTTTCTATGTCGGATTTCCTCAATTTTAAAAAAATTGCTGCTAGCACAACCAGACTTCTTTCTGCTAAAAAATCTTTAGGATGGCGTTCATTTTGTGAGTCCTTATCTCCTCGCTCTAGTCTCTCACTTGTCTGGAAAAAATTCAAGTCATTCCGAAAAAGTCTTGACGTAACAAATATCTCTAGCAATGACCCTCATTCATTCCTACACGACTTCCTTAGCCAACTGGCTCCTCATATGCTCCAGGTTTCGATTGTTTCCACCTTCCCATCCGTTTATTCCAGATTCCTCTCAAAATACCATGGATGATCCCTTCTCTTTCACAGAACTATCCGTTGCTCTAGATAATCTCCATGATTCCTCTCCCGGCATTGACGGTATCCCTTACTCTTTTATTCGTAAATCCTCCAATTCTTCCAAAATTTTCTTCCTCAGTATCCTCAATGCCATCTTTTATTATGGTCAAATACCTGAATCTTGGAAGACCCAAATTGTCATTCCTGTCCTGAAACCTGGTAGAGATCCCAGAAATTCGTCTTCCTATCGCCCTATTGCGCTCTCCTCAGTACTAGCTAAAATAATGGAAACCTTAATTAAATTCAGACTCGAATGGTTTCTAGAACACAACGAATTGTTAGCCAAAAACCAGTATGGCTTTAGAAAAGGTTTAGGCACTTTAGATAGCCTCAGCATCCTCTCCTCTGAAATTCGCCTTGCATTTCTCGTAACGAGAATGTAATCGGTGTTTTCTTGGACATCTCTGCAGCCTATGACAACGTACATCTTCCTCTTCTCAGGCAGAAAATGCTACATCTGAGTATTCCAGCGAGGATGGTTCACGTCATCTGCAATATGCTCATGTGTCGTACTATCTCTATTCGTCATCAAGGTTCTTTTCTCCCTCCTCGTCTTGTATGGAAGGGCCTTCCGCAGGTTCAGTGCTTAGTCCCATTCTTTATAATATTTATACTTTCCGACCTAGACCAGTCTGTCAGTTCTTTTTGTAAAGTTCTTCAATATGCTGATGATGTTGCCATATATTTTTCGTCATCCTCCTTCTCTACTGCCACTTCCCGTTTGAATTCCGCTCTTTATTATTTAAACGTTTGGCTATTGGACCACAATCTTTCTCTGTCTGTTTCTAAATGTAGTGCTCTTGTTTTCTCTCGCAAACGTAATATCCTGATATCAACCTTTCTGTTGCAGGCGAACTAATTCCAATAAAAGATTCCATAAAGTTTTTAGGCCTCATTCTTGATTCTAAATTATCTGGTATTCACCATCTAAACCATGTTATTAAAAAGAGCGAGGGGGGTGTGAACGTTATGCGGGCCTTATCTGGGGTCCGCTGGGGCTCTCACCCCTTTTGCCAGAAACTTTTGTACAATGCCATAGTTCGGAGTCACTTTGATTATGGTTCTTTCCTTCTGGAACCATGTAATAGAGTTGCTCTGTCTAAGCTTCAGCTGATCCAGTCTAAGTGCCTTCGAATCATAACTGGTGCTATGAAATGCTCTCCAGTGAATGCCCTCCAAGTCGAATGCTTGGAACCTCCCCTTCATCTTCGCCGCCAATTCTTAGCTGACAGATACTTCTTTAATGCAGTCCAAATTAATTCCCATCCCCTCTTCCAATTCTGTCTCAACTTTCTAGTCTGGTCACTATCTCATTGTACTGGAGACACAAGTCCCTCCCTTTGCTCCTTAATTCCTTTATAAAAATGAAAAATCTATCTGATCCTATCTTTCAATCTTCTTTAAATCCTCTTTTTGAGCTCGACTATAATGCGTTAACCTTCCTACCAAAAATCATCCTTGACTTTGGCATCTATAAACAATCTCCGGCAGCCAACCAAAACTTTCTCCACATCATTGCGGAGGATTGGTCTGATTGGGTTACGCTTTATACAGATGCATCAAAAACTTCTTCAGATGCCTTTGTTGGTTCTGCAGTTTGGATTCCCAAATTTAAAATTATACTAAGTTATAAATGCTCTTCCTACAAACTCTATCTTTTCAGGAGAATCTATTGCCTTATTAGAAGCGGTCTCTTATGTGGAATCTCATAAGCTTGATAAGGCCCTTATTTTATCAGACTCCTTGAGCTGCCTACAAGATCTTTTAAAAAATCCTTTCAAAGCTCGCAATAATTTCCCTATAATTCTTAAAATTAAAGAGGTTCTTCACAGATGCCTATTGTCTGGTATTGAAGTAGTTCTAGCATGGATCCCCAGTCATTCAGGTATAGCAGGCAATGAAACTGCGGACATCCTGCGCAAAAATAGCAGCTCAGACTGGATGCGCTAGCCACAATTCTGCTTCGCCCGAGATCTGCGCTCCCTAGCCAAACTTTCCTTGACTGAGTCCTGGAATAACACATGGCAAAGCAGTAGAATGATCAAGGGTAAATTTTACGGCTCTCTACAACCCTTAATTCCTGCTAGATCCTGGTTCTTCAAACAAAAACATGTTAATAAGTCAGCCACCTCTACTATAATTCGTTTACGATTAGGATTTGTCAGTACCCCCAGTTTTTTCTTGCCAAAAATTCGAGTTCGTGATCACTCTCTATGTGAGTGTGGTCTCGATGAAGGCACTCTGGAACATATTTTCTTTTCTTGTCCTAAATTGGTCGTACCTCTGTATGATCTACTCCCTCAACAAATATCCCGACCCGTTAATTTGGCTTATCTCTTAACTCTAGTATATACCCCATTTGTCAGGATTCTTTACCATTTTATTCGTATAAATAAAATAAATTTATAAAGTTTCCTAATACCTTTACTGCTATATTTTTTCTAATGTCCCTTTTTTTTTTTTTTTTTTCTCTACTGTCCCACAGAACCACAAACAGAAACTATTGAAATCACAACAATTCCCTCTTGGTATTCAAAATATTTTCAACCTATTAACTAATAAATCTACCTCCCACCTAGACATTGGCAAAATCATCGACATCCGATGGAGCCACTGAATTAAAGGAAGAAGAAGAAGAGGCTCAGGATCATTGTTTTCATTGAAGAAAATGCCTGATATAATAATAATCATTCCTTCTTAATAAAGTCTTAAGAAAGCTTCTATATCATGTTTTAAGTTTAAACTTCTCATAAAAACACAGACTTAAATTACACAATATATTTAAGACTAGCTGAATCGCGCAACTTCGTTTGCGTCTTTTAAAAGGAATTAATTTGCTCCGTTTTTGCAACATTCTTTATTGGTGCTCCGCTCCTATTGGTCTTAGCGTATGATACATAGCCTATAGCCTTCCTCGATAAATGGGCTATCTAACACTGAAAGAATTTTTCAAATCGGACCAGTAGTTCCTGAGATTAGCGCGTTCGAACAAACAAACAAACATACTTTTCAGTTTTATAATAATATTATAGATTAGATAATCAATATCACACATGGCCATCTGATCCCAAACTGGGCAGAACCTTTGCTATATGCCAGACTACTGGTAAACATACTGACGACCGAATGGCGTGGTGGTTTGTGTAACGGACTGCCATTCCAAAGGTCGTGGGTTCGATTCCCGCTCAAGTGAAACGTTTTTGTGCATGAACATTTAATGTTTGATTTGGTCTGGGTGTTTCTATGTATAATATGTATGTATTTACAAAATAAAAAAAGTATATATGTATTTATATCAGTTGTCTAGTACCCATAGCACAAGCTCTGCTTAGTTTGGGACTAGATGGCGTTGTGTGAATGTGGTAGATTATAATTATTATTATACTTAAACATTTCTAAATACATGCACATTATTACTTTTTGATGAATTTCATGTAAACTACATTTACTAATAGGGAGTTAATAAGTTATCTAAACAATTTAAAATTGATTCTGACACTCACTGCAATTCTCATCTTTTTCTTTGCAACTGGTTTCGGAACAGGCGGTGTAATAATTTGTGAAGTATTACTGTCCTTAGGTGGCGGTGGAGTCAATGTCTGAGGTTTGGGTTGTGGCTTTGCAACTATTTCAGATTTAACCTTTAAATCCTCCAGTGGCGATATAAGGTCGGCCTCGGAAATAGCCCTATCTTTTTTGCTTTGAGCTTCGTTTAGATACTCAAATGTCCTGTTAAATTCTCTGTTCAACTCTTCAAGCTCTTCCTGCAGATGTTGATCCATTTTTGGTTGATCTACAGTATTATTTAAATTAGGAATTTGGATTAATGCATACTGTCTAAATCCATGTGCGACAACTAGGGCTCTCTCCATGAACTCTTTGACTGCAGTTGGATTGGGGTTGAAAGCAAGAGGATTAGTACTAGGACAGTTTTGAGCGAGAGCCTTCATGCTCGAGTTATGCCATATTAGGCTGGTGGCTTCTTTTTGTGTTTTGATCCCTGCCTCCGCCACAAGACGTAAGCCCCTCAATACGCCTATTAGGTCGTTAATGTGCGACATTTTCTGAAAATTTGGTTTAGTCATGTTATATACATAGATAAATAATTGGATATATTTATAACAAGCAAGTTACATTAAGTTTTAGTTTTCTTAAGAATGATACCGTTTATGATTTAGTTATGATCATTAACTGGGTTTCAAAGTAACCCAAACTTGGTTTGTAAGATAGTTATATTTTTATTAACAAAGCAAATGGTATAAATGGTGGTAAAAGGATCAGATTAATTTCTATTTATTATGATGAGTTCGTCATCATCAGCCTATTGCCGTCCACTGCTGAACAAAAGCCTCCCCCAAGGAGCGCCAAACATATATATATATATATTTATTCATACTGAACTAATTTCAATTTTTTTACATTGAACTTTTTAAATGTACAAAGGAGATTGCCCATTTCAGTTTCACACTTTTTTTGCCATATTAAATATTTTAAAACCACATTATTAAACTTAATATCACCTAAAAGTGAAACCATGAATGGGCATTCCCCTTTATCTGGTCTGTGTGGTGCCGTCACCACACAGACCAGATAAAGTGGAATGCCCATTAATCCGTATTAAGAATATGGAGTGGTCACCACCCCTATTCATCCAGTGGATGTCGTAAGAGCCAACTAAGGGAGCAAACTACGCAGGACAACAGCACTGCAAAGAGATGGGAAAACTTGAAACTAACCCTATACCAACCCGTAAGGAGAGGCCTATGGTTGTTGATGATTTCTGCCATTTAACAAAGATAAATGTTCTCCTGAATGTTGTAACAATGTTTCACATGGCATGCTTGACTTACTCTAGCCATAAACAAAGCAACATATAATAGCATACTTTATTTCAAATACAATATTTATTTAGCTCTTTTTAAAAAACTAATGTATTAAGTCTGCCTGTAACGGTTTAAAATTTATATATTTTTGTAACAAGGTAACGTGAAAAACCCTTGAGTTATTAAACATCAAGTGAAAGTATGAACTTATATTTTTTGTTATACTATAAATTAACCTAACTAACTACGCAGGATAATAACACTGCAAAAGAGAAGGAAAACTAGAAACAAACATTATACCAACCCGTCTGGCCAGCGTGGTATAGTAGGCCAAAATCTCTTTTCTAAAGAGAGGCCTATGTCCAACAGTAGACTATTAAAGGCTGTTGATGATGATAATATAAATTAATGACGTAAATGAATGCATTAAAGAAATACAAAAGAACAGAATTCATCAATTCTAATCAACAGTGCAGTCTCGACAGTGGACTTGTTACAACTGACATATCTTAAATTTATAAATGTTGTAAAGCTTAATGTTATGTAGGTATATTGTATGGAAATGTGAGCGAAAAAGTTAAAAGTGTGGGCGCCGGTACTTATGCTTTTCAAGGTTATGTATTACCATTTATTGCATAACATAAAGGAAATATGAATTTTAAAAGCATTAATTAAGTGTTAATTTTAAGGAAAGCATGTGTTATTGTCTATTCAAATAAGATACCTGGAAACATAATAAAACATTAGGAATACTTACGAAAGTAATATTCCTTCACAAATTATCTTTCTATTGGTAACATGAATTTTGAACTTTTATTTAATACGTAGAAGTAATGCAGAAATTTCCTAGATTTCCAGGAAATTTTAGAATTTTCTACATTAATCTGACTACTAAAACTTGTCACAGCTAGCTGTCAAACTCAAAGGCACGGACGGAACATTGAATGTGAAGTGAACCACTAATTTGAAGTGAAAAGATCAAACGTCAACAATAAATACATGACATATTATTTTACTCTCAAATTCAGAGTACAAGCCTTTTCAGGCTAGAATTAATATTATCATACCTAACGTTTTTATCATCATAACATTATAGTAATAAATAAGCGAATGAACCATACTAAAAAATTTTTACCTTAATAAAGCAAACTAAAGTTAAATGAATAGGTCAGTAATTATGTATGGCTCGGATTCAAGCGGTCTGACGATGTCTGCCAGCAATTTAGGACGACACTCATGAGTAGGACAAACGAAAAAGGAGTATTAAACCGATGTCAACTCTGGAGACAAACGTCTTCATCATGATAAGAGATACCAGTGCGTTCTCTCGCCTTATGAATATCGAGAGAAAGTAGCATTGATATCAGCTGTGACCAGCTATAGTTTAGGGCGAAATTGTAAACAAATCTCTCTGCAATGATTGCATCGTACCGCGTAGTAGTTATTTCAACGGAAGTCTATATATTTTTCATCAATCATCTTACTACAAGACTGACTGATGAGGTTGTCTTCTCGGTTTGTCAAGATAGGAAGAATTTAGGTTAACGTGATCATGACGAGAGCAGTATCTGATAGGAGAGTTTTTGTCTCGAAACAAAAAACAATCAAGGGTCACAATTTGCCGGTTCTACAAGTGAAAGACAATGGCTTCCTATAAATAAAGTCAAAATACCCGGAAAACTCTTTTAGATGTACCTCAAATTTAATACTAAGGAACAGAGTCCCTAGTAGTTCAGATTTTATATTTCTTTTATTACGACTACTTTACCCTTTTATTATAGGTTTAGGTGGCATCATCGGTTACGTCCAAATAGCGGATGGTAAAAAAACAATGCAATAAATGGTAAAATCCTTTATTCTTAATTCTATTTCACAAATAAACACCAAATACCATTCAATAATTTAAACACATTAAATGCATAATACGTGAATACATCAAAATTAAGACTAACACAAATACACCATTCTGTTTATATAAATTAAAATACTTAATGTTCAGTATATATTCATTATGTATTTAATAAATGAAATGCACATTATATATAAACATCCCACAATACAAACAAATCTTTATTAAACTGATTAACTCTTCTACTTAATGTAACCTATTAGTAGGGGAGCCCTAGATGGGTTGAGTACCACCACTATACATGATCGTCTAGGGCAGACCATAAGATTAGTTAAAAAAACGATGGCAAAAAATACTAAATTTTTCGAATTTGCAGTTTGCATTTTCGATAATTCGCTTGTTTCACTTTAAAATCGTCAGACCTTTCAATAGGAGCATTTTTGGCGTCCATATAACATATCCCCAAAATATCTGACTCACTGAAAGTGGAAACATTATGTAACTTTTATTCATTGTATTACCTAATCTTTCAAATGCAATAGTTCCCCATGACGCTCGAGTAAAGCCAACATTTAGCATCATGGGCTCCCCTACTATTTATAAGTAAGCCAAAAAATAAAACTTATTGAGGCCCTGCATATGTAAGACACGACCTGAGAATGTCTTTGGACATGGGATTTCAACTGTTTCATCTTCTTTTGAATAGGATCGTAGGATACAATGGCAGCTATAAGGTCCCACACCCGCATATACCTCCCGTGATTCGATAGGAGCATTAAATGGCCTATTTAAAAAGTAAACATTTCTCTTAATTTCTTCATCCAATGATCTCTATGTCGGTCTTACAATAGTTACGTAATACATATTTTAAATTTAAACGATGTTCGATATAACGATAACTTGAAAGTTATTTAAAATTTAAATTCTTTTCACATCCAAATGTTAGATATAATTTTAATTTAACTCTTTAACTAGAAGTATAATCGTTGGTAACAAGAATTACAAGGGATGGGAAATTATGATTTTACTATATTTTATTAGTGTTTATATAATATATAAAAAGGACATACAGAAGAATAAACCTACCTATTATGACTAATAAACTGATGAAATGGATTTCACTTTAAAACTGCTAAAAAGTAATTTGGTATTTAGAATTCTTGTTATGTAATTAAATTTAAAGTAAAATCTTCATGTGGGTAGTTTGAACTTTGACTAATAAAACTTTATAACGTTATAGTCATTTAAGTAAACATTTTTTTTTATATCATCGGATGTAATACACACTGTCTCCAAATAACGAACGATCACTACTTAAATAAGTTTGAATTGCCTGACGTTTGAGCCACAATCCACTGGTTGCAATTGTCAGGTAGTGAGCACAACCTAAGTATCCTAGCTAACATTATAATACGTTTATTTCTAAAGCCTCCGCTTACACAACAACAAATTTTGCACACACAATGCCAGGAGTACATAAAAGCGCATAGGACACACATACAGGAAAACAAGTACAGTTTGCAATGGATGGAAAAACTAAACTTTAAAGCAAAAGTTACTAAGTAAAACGTAGTCTTAAGGTACAAAAGGGTATCAATATTGAACCTAAACCGTTTAAAATTATATTTAGCGCACATCAAGACAAACACCCATAGAAATAGCCATCAATAATATAAGATTATGTACTTACGCTATGTTCGTACTACATCGATCACAATGAATTCAAACATTGATTTGGACTTGTAATGTTATCATATTTTGCATTGAATATGTACTGTGTATTTAAATGTATAGATATATCGCTTAGTGTCATAAACATTTTAAAAATAACTAGTAGTTCCCCGCAGTTTTGCCTATGTTTTTAGTCACAACTCTGCTCCTCCATCTGTTCATACACAATGTATGAGATTATGATTTTTCAAACACGGAACCGCCCCCCTTTTCGGGGGGGGGGGGGGTCTTAAAAAAAGTCATAACATATTTTATAAAACAATTTTCCTATATATTCTAAGTAAATAATTAAATGATTAAAATAGTCTAAATAAATAAATAACTGATTGCAGGATTCTGTATTATGCAGGAAGTGTTTTTATTAATACCCAGCGGTTGGGAAAACAAAAGGTTTTCAAAGATACCGGACCCGAGTTTGCAATCTCTTGATGTTGCAAAGATCCATACAATGCGATAACCGCCTAACTATAAATAGGTTTTACACTTGCTCACTAAAACTAAATTTGAAAATAGAAACTAAATTGATTGGAAAAAAATTGTAAAGCCTAAAATTATTGGAATACGTTAATAAAACTATTTTCAACTAAAATGCACCTGCTTCCGGTTTTCTCTACATCACTCAATGGTTGACTGGCTTTAGGCATTAAGTCAACCAATGCACCCAATATGCATAATGCGTGTAAAAAGTAAAATAAAACTATCATAAAATAAAATTTGTCAATTACTTTCAAAGTAAATTGGAAATATCTAAACATACATACATACGGTATTGCTACCTTCTTTTTTGAAGTCGGTTCGAAAAACCAGTTCTGATCTTTCTTGTATGAAGATTTTCAATACATTACTAGTTTTAATCATTTCAAACTTTCGTTTAAAACCATCTAAGCGATATACCCACGTCTAAGCCTACATGTAGCCTGTTCAGAAAATCTAAAAAGCCTCCTTTCTGCAAAAAAAAATCTTAAAAAATAAAACGTTATAAAAAACCTCAGACATCTTATTTATGGCCTGCTGATCCCAAACTAGGCAGAGCCTGTATTATAGTAACCAAACTGCTGATAAACATACTTATATATTACTAAATACACCCAGACACAGAATAAATGATTGTGGTCAACACACAATATTGTCTTGGGGTGGGCATCGAACCCGACCTTTGGATTAACAGTCAGGGTTACTAACCACTGGACCAAATTCCGTGTAAAATTATTTTATAAGTAGTCACACTTAATTTGGCTTATGTCCAGCAGTGGACTATTAAAGGCTGTTGATGATGATGATGATGATGATTAAATTTAAATTAAAACCTAATTAAAACTTGTTTTATTTTCACATAAACATATTTCTATTACTGAATTGTTCTGTGATAAGTACGCCAAATACGTATTTATTTTAATTTATTAAGTTTTCAACTCAAATTAAATTAATTTTTAATTCTTATTTAATAATAAATATTGTAAGAAATAACGGATATTTTTCAAATTTCTGAACAGACAACATTTTAATAAATTGTTATTCATTGTTTGAACAATGTCAAAGGGACTTGGGTTTTCAAAAAAAATTATAAATATCCCAAAAAACCCCCTAATATGGTCATTTTTTTTAAAAACCCTGATCAAAACATTGTTTTAAAGTAAGTAATTTTAGTTTTTTCTGTTTCGATGGAGTCCTAAGAGACGAAGGGGTCTGGGGGAGAGCGTGCTGAGAAGACCCAAATCACGCATGTACTTTGTATTAAAAAAGAATTAATGATTTTTAAACAATAAAAAACGCGGGGGGGTCTAGGCCCTGGGTGGGACCAAATTATAACGAGGGCAAGAATGGGGAAAAAAAGTCTTTTTTCACTTTAAAGGGAAGGAGTTCTTCCAATAGCTAGAAACATTTAAATCGGGGAGAGCACCCTTTTCGTCAAAATGGGCCGGCTCAAAAACCAGGAAAAGCAACTCTTTTTTTTGTTTTTCACCGTTGTGAGTTCCGGGCCTAAACCCCCCTTTTCTGATTCTGGGGCAAAAGCTCAAGGAGTGGGGAGACACTTTTAACTTTTTTAGCTGCGGTGTGGTATGGTCGGTAGGTGACGGGACAGGTCGCGGGAGTCACTTACCTCAGGGGACACATCTGCTTATTCCCCCCTCCTCCCCTCTGTATACCATTAAAAATAGCTGGGGCAAAACCTTCAAAGACTGAGCGAGAGGTATAATTTTTTTTGCACTAAGAAACTTTTTACACGCTTTATATTACTTCACTTTAGTTTTTTTTTGTAACCGCTCCTTTGGGCGTGATTTTGACGCTTTAAAAAAGTCGAATTCGTTTAAACTTTGTAATATACCGGCCGATGACAATACACTAAATTAAAAAAAAAAAGACAACAGCCCCAACGCTTTTTTTCAAATTTATTAAAATTTTTTTCTATTTTTTTGTTTTGGGTTTTTTTAAAAAAGGGGTTTTTTTTTTGTTTTTTTAAACCATTATTTTTTTTAAAATTTTTGGGTGTAATCCTATCTTCGAGACGAAAAACTCTCCATGTCCAAAAGGGCCTTTAACCTACTTCAGGACAATCCCCAAACAAATATCAAATTATATTAGTCTAAGACAATGCCTAAAGGTAGAATTGGGAGAAAAAAATTATAACTGTACACCCAATTTAAACCCTTTCGCAAAAGAAAATAAAATGATTGATTGATTGATTGTTGATACAAAACTGTAAAGAAAAAAAAAAAATAAAAAAAAAAAAAAAAA